>CM066976.1:6538132-6678132 GCA_033971965.1 Cucurbita ficifolia
CAAGAACTCATTCGAACTGGGATATCGAAACCCGTATCGAGCTTCCTGTCTCTGCAATCTATTCTGAAGCAAAGGTCAAGACTGAAGCATATGTTCAACAGCCCTGAATACACCACAAATCCTTATGCAAATAAACCACAGAGCATTTCTTGTATTGCCATTATAGAAGATAATGATTTCTGGAGGGCAGTGGAAGAATGTGTGGCAATTTCAGAGCCTTTCCTAAGAGTATTGAGAGAAGTATCTGGGGGTAAACCTGCTGTGGGATGTATATATGAGTTAATGACTAGAGCAAAAGAATCGATAAGAACTTACTATATAATGGATGAAATCAAGTGCAAGACGTTCCTCGATATTGTCGATAGAAAGTGGCGAGACCAACTTCATTCTCCGCTTCACGCAGCAGCTGCGTTTTTGAACCCGAGTATTCAGTACAATTCAGAAATAAAGTTCCTTACTTCCATTAAAGAAGACTTCTTTAATGTTTTGGAGAAATTACTCCCCTTGCCGGAGATGAGACGGGATATTACCAATCAAATATTTACTTTCACAAAGGCGAACGGGATGTTTGGATGCAGTTTAGCTATGGAAGCAAGAGATACAGTTTCGCCTTGTAAGTTTTTGGTCCATTGTCGTTTAATAAGCTAATAATTTCATTGGAATAGTAAACGTTGGCATTTTCGACTTTCTGCTCTTGAATCTCTGAACTCCATGCTGATTTTAGGTGAACTAAATCACTAGATCCAGTCATGGCATTTCCAGTGTGAAGAACTTTGTACACTAAAATGCTTAGATTTAGCAACTACCCGAACATCGATTTCGAATTCTGCATTAGGAATTCCTCTACTTAGTTCCAAATCCGAATATTATGAAACAGCTAAACTTAATTTTTACTTGAACTGTTCATATTTTCAATATACTTGTCTTAGTTGTCCTGAATATAGTTAACCTGTGAGATCCCACATTGGTGGGGGAGGAGAACGAAACATTCTTTATAAGGGTGTGGAGACCTCTCCCTAGCAGACGCGTTTTAAAAATCTTGAGGGGAAGCCCAGACGGGAAAGCCCAAAAAGGACAATATCTGTTAGCGGTGGACTTGGGTTGTTACGGCTAAGCTGTAGTTCGTGTTCTGTTTCTTTTTTTCACAACTGCTAAACTTTCTAGAATGCATTGTTTTCTTTTCTTCTTTTAGTTGCTCTTTCCATTAAATGAATATCATTTTGGAAGCTCTGAATTAGGAATGTAAGCGTTAATACTCTTGAGGGCATGGTTTAGAATTGATATCTATTAATAGAGGTTTTAGAACGAAGAACTTTAGTCCTTCGTTTAGGAAATCGTTCTAAATGGTCGATGAGTTTTAGTCCAACTTAAGTATAGCTCAACTGGTATATGCATATGTTTTCGACCAAGAAGTCAAAAGTCCGAATCCCTCCTAGCTATGATGGCTTAGTAAATCTATTATTGTTCAACATTCCTTTGTTTTGATAGAAGCTCATCATTTGATGTGTTGTTGTAGGGCTTTGGTGGGAACAGTTCGGTGACTCAGCGCCCGTGTTACAACGAGTAGCAATACGGATTCTCAGTCAAGTTTGCAGTACTTTCTCTTTCGAAAGGCATTGGAGCACGTTTCAGCAAATTCACTCCGAAAAACGTAATAAGATCGACAAGGAAACTCTCAATGACCTCGTCTACATAAACTACAATCTCAAGTTAGCTAGACAGATGAAAACAAAACCCCTGGAATCTGACCCTATCCAGTTCGACGACATTGATATGACTTCAGAGTGGGTAGAGGAAAGCGAAAACCCGAGCCCAACGCAGTGGCTCGACCGATTTGGTTCTTTGGATGGAGGTGACTTGAATACGAGACAGTTCAATGCTGCCTTATTTAGTGCGAGCGACCACATATTTAACCTGTGAGAGCGAGCGTTTGAACATGCTTGTAATCCTCTCCAGTTCTTAGGCATTGTATGTATTCTCTTGATAAGAGGCTTCTTTTGCTCTTTTACTTCCTTTCGTTGTATTGTAGCATGAAATTGTTCCCTTGCTTTGTTGTATATAAAATATAAACTAAGCTTAGGTTATTATGCCTTCCATGGTTTAATCATATTTCTTACAAAGATTACTCAATAGAATGTATCCTTAGGCCTACTTTCACAAATTACCTTTCGAGTCCCGAGTTTTCAAGAAATGGGTTCGTTTGGTTTCGAAAGTTATACGATGTACATTTTTTGTCTAAATACCTTAAAATGTATTATTGTAATGTATTGTATTTATGGCCTTTGATATATACTTGATGAACCACCATGGGCATCGCCAAGTGGTCAACAAACTGAGTTTTGTGAGATCTCACATTAGTTAGAGAGGAGAACGAAGTATTCCTTATAAGGGTGTGGAATCCTCTCCCCACATACGTGTTTTAAAAATCGTGAGGCTGACGACGATACGTAACGGGCCAAAGCGGACAATATTTGCTAGTGATAGCCTTGGACTTGGGCTATTATAAGTTTAATCATGGTGATCACCTACCTAAGATTAATATTTTTAAGTTTTCTTGGCATCTAAATGCAGTTGAGGTAGATAGTCGTCCAACGAAAATAATTGAGGTGCTAGCAAGTTAGTTGTGTCCTCGCTGGCACATCTCCCGGTGTCTGGCTCTGATACCATTATAAATGAATGCTTCGTTTTAAAATCTTGAGGAAAAATCCGGAAAGGAAAGTCCAAAGTTGACAATATCTGCTAATAGTGGGTTTAGGCTGTTACAGATAATGTCAGGAATTCTGTTATACTTCCAACTATGGGTTTTTTTTGTATATGACAATAGTGGCCTCTTGGGATTGTAAATGTGATAAAGAATATTGTCGTTAATAGTGTCAAGTTACCAGTGGTCGATATCGATGTGTCATAACAAGTTACCACCTTCTTAGTAGAGATTCATATATGAAACAAACTGAATGTAACTAAAGTGGCTAATCAACAATTTAAACAAGCCAAGAGTTATCTTACCGAGTTCGAGTATTGGTGATTATAGTGGTTTCTTAGAGGCGTCCAAAACAGTGTTGTGCAACGGAACTATCGATATTTTTCTACTTGATTGATTTCCAAATAAATGTCTCTAAGAAGAATTACAAGTCCCGTTACTTGTGGAATTGGTTTCTTCCTTTTTTTTCCTATATTTATTTTTTTAGAGAAATTTAAACATCTGATATTTTAGTTGAGAGCACATATTTTTAATCTCTTGGTTGAGGATATATGCCTTAACCAATCATATTGTGATCAAGTTAGCTAGAATTGTTTGTGGTATCAATAGAGAGCTATGACCCGTTGTTGCCTTAACCAATCATACTGTGATCAAGTTAGCTAGAATTGTTTGTGGTATCAATAGAGAGCTATGACCCGTTGTTGCCTTAACCAATCATACTGTGATCAAGTTAGCTAGAATTGTTTGTGGTATCAATAGAGACCTATGACCCGTTGTTTTTGCCTTAACCAATCATACTGTGATCAAGTTAGCTAGAATTGTTTGTGGTATCAATAGAGACCTATGACCCGTTGTTGCCTTAACCAATCATACTGTGATCAAGTTAGCTAGAATTGTTTGTGGTATCAATAGAGACCTATGACCCGTTGTTGCCTTAACCAATCATACTGTGATCAAGTTAGCTAGAATTGTTTGTGGTATCAATAGAGACCTATGACCCGTTGTTGCCTTAACCAATCATACTGTGATCAAGTTAGCTAGAATTGTTTGTGGTATCAATAGAGACCTATGACCCGTTGTTGCCTTAACCAATCATACTGTGATCAAGTTAGCTAGAATTGTTTGTGGTATCAATAGAGAGCTATGACCCGTTGTTGCCTTAACCAATCATACTGTGATCAAGTTAGCTAGAATTGTTTGTGGTATCAATAGAGACCTATGACCCCCGTTGTTGCCTTAACCAATCATACTGTGATCAAGTTAGCTAGAATTGTTTGTGGTATCAATAGAGACCTATGACCCGTTGTTGCCTTAACCAATCATACTGTGATCAAGTTAGCTAGAATTGTTTGTGGTATCAATAGAGACCTATGACCCGTTGTTGCCTTAACCAATCATACTGTGATCAAGTTAGCTAGAATTGTTTGTGGTATCAATAGAGACCTATGACCCGTTGTTGCCTTAACCAATCATACTGTGATCAAGTTAGCTAGAATTGTTTGTGGTATCAATAGAGACCTATGACCCGTTGTTGCCTTAACCAATCATACTGTGATCAAGTTAGCTAGAATTGTTTGTGGTATCAATAGAGACCTATGACCCGTTGTTGCCTTAACCAATCATACTGTGATCAAGTTAGCTAGAATTGTTTGTGGTATCAATAGAGACCTATGACCCGTTGTTGCCTTAACCAATCATACTGTGATCAAGTTAGCTAGAATTGTTTGTGGTATCAATAGAGACCTATGACCCGTTGTTGCCTTAACCAATCATACTGTGATCAAGTTAGCTAGAATTGTTTGTGGTATCAATAGAGACCTATGACCCGTTGTTGCCTTAACCAATCATACTGTGATCAAGTTAGCTAGAATTGTTTGTGGTATCAATAGAGACCTATGACCCGTTGTTGTGCTTTTCTTTTGCATTTCTTTTGCATCTTTAACGCTTTGTTTTCTTTTGACACTAAGATAGCATAAACATTTTTCATTGCATAAACTGAATTTTGATGACCATTTAATTTATTTTTTTATTTTTTGAAATTAAGTTTATAAACACTACTCCAACCTATTAATTTCATTGTTTTGTTATACACTTTAGAGTTTTAAAAAATTAAGCAAACCAAAAATAAAATAATTATGAAATAAAATCCTAAGTTCATGAATTTGCATATTTGACCATTCAAGCTGTTATAATCCAACCCCACCGTTAGTAGGTATTATCCACTTTTAGCCTGTTATTCAGCTGTTACAATCCAACCCCACCGTTAGTAGGTATTATCCGCTTTTAGCCTGTTACGTATCACCGTCAAATGAAACGTTTGATTTTTGTTAACATAACAGGTCAAATGAACAACAGCACGAGAGTTTTGCTACTCAAGAGAGTTATCCTGGATTATAGGTGCTTCATAAAACAGTGCCTTTAATAATCTACATTTCTCAAAGGTCCAACTCGCCTGAATGAATTAACATACATCTGGATGTGCTAAATGAACGACAAAATAACAGATAAGAACGTCTGTATGATGAAGTGAAGTCCAAAGAATGAAGAAAATACTGTTGTTGCACATCTTACAATCTGTGAACCTCTCTGGTCAGTCTCTCGAGAACTCAGCGTTAGCGTAAGAATCTGAAGACAGCGTTAGAAGAGCTAATATTATTGTCTTTCGCCAAGCGGCATACACGACATCATAAAGATATAAATTAGTTCTGTGTTCTCTTCAGGTTGGCACTTCCCCTTCCCATCAAGGATTTTCAAGCAAACCAATCAGACACCTGCGCAAATGGCTCCTGAAAAGGGAGAAAGAACAAAATTCAACTTGCTAAGAACTTGGTACTTTTAGTGTTAATGTTGAAGTTTTGGGGGTTTGAAGATTTCCAATTCTGATCTGATGTGTTAGAGATAGAGGGAGACAGACCAGCAGACCAAGAAGAGCAGCAAAACTTCCCCTCGTCAATGTATGTGGCATCGAGCCCGATAAACCAGGAGCCGGCCGTGACATCGTCATGGGCGTAAGAACGGAGAAGAGATCTGCAGATTGAGAAACCTGATGAAATCATTCATGTTGAGCAATGTAAAATGCAGACGAGAAGATGGATAATAAGTAGAAACACTTGCCTGTTTATTGAGACAAACTTGGCCAGAGCTTTTGATATGACATACATTTCGCCAGAAGCATGACGGAAGTATCTGTATGTGGTTGCCAAAGATGGCAAATTTTATTATAAGAATACACAATTATAAAAAACAGCCATAAAGAAGTAAAGAAAACTTTCACAAGAGATGAAAATATGGTTCACAAATCCAGTTAGGATCACCGAGTCAAGGTGCGGTTCAAAACGCTTTTCAATATGTGCATTTAGCAAGTGTTGTTTTACTAAAGTACTCAATAAACAATAGGTTTTCATCCTACACCTTTAGAGTAGTGTTTTTCCACAAATACTTTCTCAAATATATATGCATGTATAAGTACTTTCTAAGACAAAAACACTTTTAAATTGACTTTCTCTATATATTCTCCAAAGGCCAAAACATGATAAACATAATAATCTCGAGTGGAAGGAGTTTTTGACCATGGCAAAAGTGGAAGAACACCCCAAACAGTCTTAGAATGTTCGGCAAAGGAAAGAATCTAGCAGAACGAATTAGTAACATTAATTTTTGGCGTATACAGATGCAATATAACTTACGCTTTTTTATCACCAAATTTCCACCAATCTGGTTCATGCCATTTGTGACTCCTGAAAAGGTCCAAATGGAGAAAGATGAGAGATTTAGTTTCATGGTCAAATGTCCACTACCTACGTTAAATGTCTGCTGATTTACGCCATACTCACGGTTCTGAGAACACTTCACCAGATTTCATGCACCCAATATAGACACGAGGTTTGTCCAAGTAAGAAGCAAGCGTGCTCCCAAGGACATCTGCATAGAACAAAAATAATTTACAGATATGATTAGCGAATGTATACATTTTAGCTCAAAAGTGCCATACGCCCAAAATGGGAAGAAGCTGAGAATAGCATCACTTCAATGGGAAAAGTAACGTTGAAGGTATAGTAATAGTTGTGTTTTATAAGAAAAAACACAATTGAGGGTAATTTTGTTTAGGAAAGAAGGGTCATGAAATAAGGTCAAACCTAAGAAAATGAACCCTAAGAAAAGAAAATTACAAGAGAATCATTGTTAATGACTTCAAACTTCAAACTTCTCAAGACTTCTCTAACCTCTTAAAATTTTCTTCTTATTTCTAAGCCAATACTCCAAAGAAAAGCAAAAGAGCCAGTTCCTCAACAATGCTCCCCGTCTTCAAATAGATGATGCAGAACACCCTCCATTATGGTGCGACGGTCTCAACCAACGTCGTATTGCATTAATTATCCCACTTTCAATACAAAGAGATATAGCGCTGGCTTATCAAGAAAGTTTGATATTCATCTCACTAGTCGTCTTTTTACTTCTTGATTGTTTTAGCATGAGGCATGAAGTTTCATTGACAGACTGATTTTGTTTCTTACTTTCTCGGAGGATTTTTACATGCAAAGCTAGATGCATTAACGGGAAATTGTTCATCTCACTAGTTGTACTAACCAATATTTATGTAAACATCATCATTGACTTTGGCATAAAATTCAGCATCCCATTTATCAACTGCATAAGCAAAAAAAAGCTTGGCCTTCTTTGAAAGCTCCTCGGGCGCCTCCACATGGTCATTCTGTAAAGAAGTAGGCTTAAAGCAAATCAACTAAATTTTACTCAGGTAACAAAAATTGCTTCCACTAGAAATTGATGATTTTGATGTTGAAGCAAATCGTCTATAACAATTAAGAAAACATACATGTATAATGAAATCATTATATTGTCCATTTTCATCGTCAATGGCCCTGTCTAAACTGTCCCCTCGGTTTGGACTACAAGAAAGCATACAAAACCAGCCATTAACATTCAATTGAAAATCAGAATATTAGAAATAAAGAGAATAATGAATAGAAATAAAACCTTCTTCCAATGACAAATCTAGCAATTATGCCCTTCTGATTCTCCATTTTTCTCAAAGAAGCACCTGCAAATAAAGCTCTTAGGTTTAAACATTCAATAAAACAGTGTTAAGAAATTATTGTAATATACAAAAAACATAAACTATATTTACAAAATGTAGCAATCAGAAAGGAGGGAAGACATTTGTTTCCCCGCCACGAGAAAGTACAATGAGGAATTACAGAGTCACAAAAACCAATCTTTCTCACACCATAACGAGCCCTCCAGTCTTAATTATTCATTGTTAACCCTGATTTTTCTTTGTATATTCTGAGGTATACCGAACCTCAATCCTAGCAATTCGGTATGTGAATAACTTTGACCACAGGGGAGAATAATGCATTACCAGTTCCCATCCATGCTTTACGAATTGCATCTCTGTTGGTTTTGCGGCCAAATCTGGTGATAACTCCAATTACAACCAAGGGGATCTTTGTTTCGTTAGTCTCTCTTGAATGCTTCACCATAAAACCCTCCTGCCTAGCAGCAGCCAAGTCCATCTCAAGCGCCAACAACTTCTTCTGTTGTTCCCTATAAAAAAAAAGTATAAATATTACAAGAGATTGGAGCTGTGTACTTAAAATTAGATATTTTAAATCCAACCAAATGAAAATAAGTACTACCTGCAAGCTATGATTTTTAATGTATCATCCACTGAAATTGCAGATTGTCCCTGTAAAGGTACCACGGATCAATTTGAATAATCCAGAGAAGACAAAAGTAAGCAAGTGGATATGAAATCAACAGAAATCGCAACTAGATCTGCAGCGAAAAGAAGGGGCGTAAAAATAACGAATTCAAAGCCAAGATCTGATAGCTACTATTGCATTTTTTGGTTAAGCCATAGCCTCATTGGTCATTTTTTGGCTAAATCATCCTATACTTCTCATAGTGATGATTCAACATCAACAACCAAATTTTGATTGATTTAAATAACCATCCAGAATTATGATCCAGGTATCCACTCATACCTCGTAACGAGAAAAAAAATCAAACAAAAACTAAAACAGATCGCTGGACCTTACTTGAACAAGATCAGTTCTATAGACAACTGTGTCCTTGAGTTCTAGCAAAACAACAACAATCTTGATGCAAAAAAGCACCTAATGTATTATATTTCAAAGACATCCATGGAACTATCAACCACTGTTTCTTCCCTACGCATACTACCATGCCTTCGAAGGATATTTATATCAATTGAATTATTAAGAAAAATCATTCCAGTTAGTTTAATAATTGAACCGCTGCTCGGAAGCTGAAATTCAGCTTAAGCTCAGACAAGTGCAAGTCGGAATGTAGATGCTCAATAGTCGCTTACAAATAATGTCAACTAAAAATTCCAGAAATCAGTAAGCACCATTAATGGCTACAGCGGCTTACCCACCTGACCAGTTAACCTATCCAGCTCTTTAATCAAGTAAACCCTGTTCTCCGCATCCTGCCATAACCTGCAAATCATCCAGAATTCAAAATGATCCGTAACCAAATATCGAGGGAAGAAGAAATGGTGAAAACGACGGAATCAAAGAGAACGAACCGGCCAGCGACATAGATTGAAGCGAAGGTAGCGAACATGGAGAGCAGAAGTGTGGGAATTCGGGATCGAATAGGCATGCTCGAAAGCCGAGCATTCGATCCCTTACTTCGCATCTTCTCAGCGACTGACAGACTTCGTCTTCAACCTTCAAAACCCCAAAGCGATCAAACCTGAGGCATTTAATAGATCTTGAAGATCACCAAATCGACTCTGAAACTTCGGAATTGGAAATGATAGGCAGAATCAATCGGGTTTCGGAATGGAGCGCTGAGAGGTGGACGAGAAATTCGATGAGAGAAAAAGGAGAAGATGGATTTAGCGGTTGGTGAAAAATTCAGTACCATTCAGCGATGGGGATGAACAGATTGAAATTATACATTCAAAAATCTCATTATCAAATTTGGTATGTGACAAAAACGCAGGTAATTATTCAAACTAAAAAACAAAAACAATTTAAAAACATCTCTTCTTCTAAAAATTCAGTTTCAAATTTTTAACTTCTATCACATGATGTTCTATGATGAAACTAAAAAATTTGATATTAAAATATTTTTTTCTTATCATATATTTTTTGAGTTGGTATTATCGTAGTTATAAAATTAACTCCCTAATTTATATATTTTAAAATTTATAACCCCAATCGTGCTAACTTCAGATTCTGAGTCAGTCCACGTCCACGCTTTTGACCCATACCCACACATGTTGCCCAACACCTCTAAATAGTTCAACAAGCCCAACTGCAATCGACCCACGACCGTATCCCAACATCCACATGAAGCTTAGACACGTGTGACTAAAGTGTTCAAGACTGTCGTGATATGGTAACCCTAACCAATTGGAGGTAAGAATCCTCCTGAATTTTCGTGGATATGTAAACTCCCAGGTCACAAATACTAAAACCCCCCCAAATCAAGATGATTTTATCTCAAATGATTGTAATTCTGGGAATTATATCTAATGACCGTATTGAAGAATAAGACTTTTAGATCTAAATATCCAAGAACTTCGAAAACGATAAGAAATCGTCTCAAGGAAAAATAAGATTTGGATTAACAGATATTTAAATCACTCCACAAACAAGACGGATCATGTCAAGTTTGAATCATTCTAAGCATACAACTCGAACTATATAATACTGCAAAGAAACTTAGCATTTAGGCTGCATTTACCTCCGAGAAAGCCTAAATGTTCTTTTTAAATCCATTTTTCAAGTCTAGTTTATAAAGACAATACATGTTTTATGTAGCCTCACCTTTCGGTGAGTTATTTCAAGAATTGTCACATTTATAATTTATAACCATAATTAACTGCGATGTAAATATAACTTCAAAGTAAATAAAAAAATTTAAAATATCTTAATAAAACACTATAAATCTAGATTATATCCGTCCAAAATTTGTAATAATTTAATAACAAATGAAGCTGATTTCTTCTTTAATGTGACATTACTTGCAACTTGAGTTATCTTGTGGTAATCCGAACAATATTTCTTTTACATCTTCCTTGAAGTTTATATAACATGATTGAGATGTCTAGGTTTATATCACATTCGTGTGACTCACCTTAGTGCGACCTAGCCGATGTCCAGTGATCAACTCGTAGAGCGACTCTTACAAGCCAACTGCTCCCAATGGCTGTCAATTGACTTGGCGACTCTTAGTCAGCTCAGATCACCTGTTTTTTTGGCCCAATTCGGTCCAATTGACCATTTTAGACCGCTTTGGAGTAATTGTTAACGTAGTTAAAGGTATTTGAGGTCAATAAGGTTACTCTTTTGCTAATTTGATTTTTTTATGGTTGTTTATGATCAATTGGAGGATTAAGTGAAGTTAGTTTCTTAGATATGTTATATGTTCAATGTCATGGAACGCCATGGTGGAATTTGACTACAAGTAGGATTAGGCTACTACCGACTATGAAAAATTAGTAACATCGGTTTAGGTCAACCCTATTAGTGGACTTACTATTAGAGTACCTACGGGTTAGATTGGATGAATTGATTGAAGCATGAATATCATGTAACCTGTAACCTTTTTTTTTTTTTTGTGATATTATTCTATGTTATGATGTTCTAGTATTTTTCGTAAGGCATGTACTTCCTAATTTTAATTAGATTTATTATATTACTATGATTACTCATGCCTTGTGAGAAACTATGACACACCATGTATTAGGAACAAGTATGAAATACTATGAACATGTAAGCACGTCTCATGGAAAATTCATGTCATGAAAAGTATGGAAATATTGTGCACTTATACTATACCATGATTTTAAGTGTAAGACCTCATGCATATTGTACGTTATGGACATTGATTATTTCTCCAATGTGTTATGTACAGATACATACATCACTATATTATATGTTGTTTTTTTTTTTGGTTTCTGCAGCGTAATTCTCCTTTTTTTTTTGTTGGTTTCTGCGGTGTGAGTATACGCTAGCCTGTAATCAAGTCTAGGGGTACGTATACAAGTTAGCCTAGTGGATTTATGAAAGGGTACGTATACGAGTTAGTCTAGTAGATTTATGAACGAGTGCGTGGAACCGTGTATAGAAAAGTATTATACATCAAACTCTACTCGAAAAAGAAAGTAAACCTTAAAGAACAGTCACGAAAAAGTAGGTTCATAAGTCATGAGCCATGTAAGGTGCGATTGTATTTTTCGACACCAACAATGAAGTCATTTTACTGAGAAATTTTTAATATTTATCATATGTATATCATTTTTCTAGGTAAAGACAAGGTCCAATTATAACTCTTTTAACATTTTTTTTTTCTAATTATATAATTTTGTAATATACTTATCTAATTTAATATAATTGACTTTATTGTATACCAATGTTAGATTCTTATAATTGTAAATTACACTTAAATATTTACAATAAAATTTATATAATTTTATGAAATTAATTTATTTAAGGATAATTATTAAGATTTATTATTAAATAAATTCAAAATCTTAAAATTTAAGGTACATAAATTAACATTCAATTAAATTTTATGTCAAGTAAATTTTATTTAATAATTTGACATAATACAAATAGAAGTAGACGATGTAAAATTAAATTAGGTAATAAAATTATTGAAAATATTTTATTTATATAAAATTCTGATAACATTTCTGATACAATACTAAATACACAATACTAAATACAGTTATATGATTTTTAGACATTTTTTTCGGACGTCCTAAATTGGTGAAGAAAAATATAATTCATTCAATTAAAAATATTTATTAATAAATTTATTTTGATTACAAAGTTTAATTGAAAATATATATATATTTTTTAATATATTTTGATCTGCATCATTTCATTACCACTTATTATTATTATTATTATTATTATTATTATTATTATTATTATTATTATTATTATTATTATTATTATTATTATTATTATTATTATTATTATTATTATTATTATTATTATTATTATTTCGTATTGTCGAGTAATTTTTTTTTGTTTGCTATGAATTTTTTTTCAAATTCACAAAAATATGACTTTTATTTCAAACTTGGATAATAAAAAATTACAAGTATTGAGTTTATTTATTTCTTTTTATTATTATTAATTTTTTTAAAAAAATCGAGACATGGGTTTTTTATTTTTTTAAATAAATCGTGATATGAGTAAAGTTGATAGACATTAGTGTGTTAATCACAATTTACGAGAAAAAATTAGTGGATATTTTTAAACCAATACAAATATCCTATCTAAAAAATATTTTTTTTAAAAAACTCTTAAAAATACATGAAAAACATTAATATTTTGTTAAACTTTTTAATAGGGTTTAAAATTAATTTTAAACTTAGAAAAATACCTTTTAACTTTAAAAAAAAATAAAAAATATCATTAATATCTTTAATTTTAATAAAAAAAGTTATTATCGTCAATATATTGACGAAAACTATCTACGGACATCCCATATATCATCTCTATTTTTAATGTTATTTTTGAAAGTTGGTAAATATTTTTGAAAAGTGGTATTAATTATGAGAGTATTTTTGAATTTTTTAAAAAAGTTCAAAAATATTTTAAAAGTTTAAGAATATTTTAAATTTGTTTACAAAAATGTAAAGGTATTAAAGAAAAACTGAAAGTATTTTTGAAAATTAAATGATATCATTTAAAGAATTTTGAAAGTTTAAAGTGTATTTTTTAAACCATATCAACATTTTTTTTATCTAAAACTATCGGTAAAAGTATTTAATATGTATTTTTAATATTTTTTTTCTGAAAATTTAATGGTAGTTTTAAAAGGTTAGGAATATTTATCTTTTGAGATAAAGTGAACGGTTATTTTTATTAATTTAAGTATAATAAATTAATATACATTTAAATTGAAAAGTATAAAAAAAAGGAATTTTTAAATTAATAGGTATATTTGTAATTTGCCATTCACCTTCATCTTTAGGGCTGGTCTTTACGCTACCAACTGTAGCGAGCACTCGAAAAATTACGCAGACAGAGAAAATATTGTAGCTGCCGGTCACTATTTTTCGAGGTCTCGGTTTTGAGACTGAATTACGCCGGCGTGAGTCTCGGTGTAGAAGGCTGGAAACGCCGTGGGTCTTGGTCTTCCCGGTAGCATCAGACGGCTGTTGTAGCTGTGTTTCGCGGAGGTTTCCGATTCGTTACGAGTGGTTTAGCTTGTGAGGTGATTTCACAGTTGATATTCGTTTGAAGCTCTAATCGGTCAAGGTATGAGATATCTTTGTTTTTGTTGATGCGATTCAGTCCATACATATTGGGGGCTGACTTATTCCTGCGTAACTATGTTTTTGGTGACTTGGTGCTCTTAATAAAAGTCTCTTAAGTTGATTTTCAAGTGGACGTAGACCCAAGGGTTTAAGCACTATATTTCTTGGTGTTTTTTTTTGTCTGTTGCGCTCGAGTATTTGCCGCTGCAAATTGCGTAATGTTTCGGGCTTTTCGAGTTCGGTTTTTTTTTACAGGAACTTTTCGTATTATCAGTGAAAACTTTTGATTCTTTGTCAAAGTAAGATATTGCATAGTGAAGGCGAAATTAATGAACACTTTTATAGTATTGATATACTCCCCGAATATGTTCCCTATAATGGCAAACCTTTATTATTGGTATAGATGTTCTGGAAACAAGCATAACCATGAAATTACTTACTTTTATTCCCCGTTGTGTTTCACAATACTAATTCTTTCCTTCTTAAGTTTATAACTTTTCCTCTGTCATACTCTGAGTCTTAAATCAAGGTCTCTAACCCAAGTTTTTGTTTTGTTTTATTTTCCAGATTGAACGGTGGCAATGGATCAAGACTATGAAGAAGAGGTAAAGACGTTTCAGAGCTTGGGGATATGTGAGCAATTGGTTGAGGCATGCGAGAGCTTAGGCTGGAAAAACCCGTCTAAGATTCAGGTCGAGGCTATTCCTCATGCCCTAGAAGGTTCTTTCTTTAGCTCATGCTTTTACGTGTTCATTTCCTCTATTCAAATACTTTTTTTTGATTCAACCAATGCCGTAATTAAATTTTCTTTTAACTGCTTTTAATTTTGGAGTTGCATGAAAGTTCCACATTTTTCTATATAAAAATTAGGTTGGTATGCTGGATGGCTCTGGTTATTTTTGCGGGATAGCATATTTTGGCCAACTGCTGCCTATTCCTTTGCACTTTATAGTTTTTAGATCAGGAGACAGTACAATCACCTAAATGTTGGGTCTCACTTTTTTAAGGATCGATAAGGCCCTTAGTATTATTATTATTATTTTTTTGTTGTAGTTTCCTTTGACAAATATATTTGTATATTAAATTTCTTAACTTTCTCGAGTAGAATTATTGCTTCTTGGCCTTTTACTCGCAAAACTAGGTAAATTGATCAAATCAATGGTTAAATGTAGAATGCTAGTATGCTCTATTCAGCATGCTGTTCTCATATTTTTATCAGATGTTATCGATGGGATGAATGCGTGTCAGATTAGTCGGTTAAATGTAGACTCAGTTTATAGTAAACTTAGGTTACTCCATTTAGGGTTGTTACTGCTTAGGCAGTGGATTCTGTTTGTTACTTATGCATGGTCATCTATTCAATGATGATAAAATTTCTATGAAAAACTTTGACACTTGAGTAAAGAAGGGGTACATGAATTAACGAGACTACATCTAAATGAAAGTGATCCTGATGATAGGACTACTGAAGAAGGCTTAAAAAATTTAAAGTTACTATCAATACCAACAAGGTGCACTTTCCTTTTCAGTGGCTCAATTATAGGAACTCCATAGTTAAGCGTATTTTGCTTGGAGTAATTCTATATTGGACAACCTCTTGTGAATTTTCCTAGAATGCATGTGAGTGAGAACAAAACATACTTGAAGAACGCGTGTTGGTTTGTGTGGATAGTCTTCACTCTTAGAAGCAAAGAGTAAGTAATTTGACCATGTCGTAGGGAATGCCGGGGTTTTTAGGTGCCGAATCCTGAGTATGGGTCGTTACAAATAGTATCAGAGCAGTACCTTTCCCAGTAAGATGTGGATCGGGGACAAACCAAGGCAGAATCTGGCGGACATGTGACACCCCGGTAAATGAGGTTTACACGAATGAACCAAGACCACATCCGAATGAGAGTGATCTTGAGAATAGGATGACTAAGAAAGATTTAAAAGAATTGAAAGTTATTACCTATACCAACAAGGTGTTCTGATATGAAATAATGTGTCTTAATCATGCCATAGATGATTTAGATTTAATGAGGTTTTATTGTATTTTTTAAGTTTTAGAGAATTGTCTTTAAATTATAAGTTACAATTAGTTAGTGGCCATTATGGTATTGATGGCCATGAAAATTACAACCTTTCCATTAACCTTAAGTTATTATAAGGTTTATTTTCAAGGCTATAAATAGTCATTCGTGTTATTGCTTTAGTATGAAGATTTTGGATATTATAATGAAAGTTGCATATTATGCTTCTTGAGCCAGGAGCTTGTTCCTTTGCATTTTTTG
The DNA here is from genome assembly GCA_033971965.1 of Cucurbita ficifolia. Taxonomy (NCBI): domain Eukaryota; kingdom Viridiplantae; phylum Streptophyta; class Magnoliopsida; order Cucurbitales; family Cucurbitaceae; genus Cucurbita; species Cucurbita ficifolia. Next base: position 6,554,382 of record CM066976.1, read on the forward strand.
TGTTTAGATTTGCATGCTAGAGTCATTCAAGTAGTCTTGATCAAACTATCTTATGGAGTGATTTGAATCACGAGTTTAGAAACGAGTTTTTTTACTCTTGATCTTGATCATCAAGGTAATCCGTTAAACTTTCCCTTGGGTTGATTCCATAACATTTGGTATTAGAGCTTTAGGTTCTAGGTTGGATATATGTTTCCGTTATTGTTTGTTTCTTATTTTTCATTATGTTATGGAATCAACCCAAGGGAAAGTTTTGGAACAGATTACCTTAATGGTCAAGATCAAGAGTAAAGAAAACTCGTTTCTAAACTCATGATTCGAATCACCCCACAAGATAGTTTGATCAAGACTACTTGAATGACTCTAGCATGCAAATCTAAACACAAGAAATGCAAAGGAACAAGCTCATGGCTTAAGAAGCATAATATGCCACTTAAATTTTGATATCCAAAATCTTCCTACTAAGCAATAGCATGAATGACTATTTATAGCCTTGAAAATAAACCTTATAATAACCTATGGTTAATTGAAAGGTTGTAACTTTCATGACTGTCAATACCATAATGGCGACTAACTAATTGTAACTTATAATTTGAAGACAATTCTCTAAAACTTAAAAAATACAATAAAACCTTCTTAAATCTAAATCATCCATGGTATGATTAAGACACCTTATTTCGTATCATGTTCCTTCCTTTTTGGTGGCTCAATCATAGGATCTCCATAGTTAAACATGTTTTGCTTGGAGCAATTCTATATTGGGCGATATCTTGAGAATTTTTCAAGGATGTATGTGAGTGAGGACAAAACATGTTGGAAGGACTCGTGTTGGTTTGTGGGGATAGTCTTCACTCTTAGAAGCGATGAGTAAGTAACGTGACCATGTTGTAGGAGATGCAGGGGAATGCCGGGGCCAGCAAATGCCGAATCCGGATTCCAAATCCGGATATGAATCTTGGGTAAGGGCTGTTACAGAAGTTGTTGAGACATTGATTATCAAAATTAATTACAACAGACGTAGAATGACTACTTAATTGGTTCTTGTTTTGCCAAACATGTAATCTGTCCATAGATATTCTTCAGGGGTAGAAAGATTGGCGATGGTGAATGTAATTTCTTATTATGAGATTGCCCTTTGAAGCTTGGCACACTGGACATCTTCTAATAAATTTTCCCTATGCTAAGAAGCATAGATGCATCAAAGCCCACCATGAGGTTATAGGTTTGGATCTCCACCTGCACATGTGATGTAGGTGTAAATAGAAAATGAATGCACAAAGGTAGACATGTGACTGCACATGACATGATGATAGGATATGGATATTTTGACACATCAATTTCTGAGTAGGACACCACGTTTAACCTATTACCTATACAATTCCATTACCTTGCCAGTACAAAGTACAAGAATTCTCCAGTTGGGAGCTAGCTCTAAACTTAGAATGCTTTTTGTTTGTTTCCATTTTTTTTCTCAATTGTAGAGGCTTTCTGTGTAACCACTTTGGGTTTTGGGTCCTGCACTTCTTTATATATTCATTCAATTATAATATTTATTGCTGAAAATTAATTTGAACCATTATGTATTTTCATTCTTTTTATATGGTATAGTAAATTTTAGAATGTAGGTCTAATATTTATCTGTGGTGCCCCTTCTTCCCTTTTTCTTGCTTACTTTTTACTAATCTTTCTCTGCAACTTAATGTTTGTGGTATTGATTATGTTTAACCTTATGACCATTGTAATGCAGGAAAGGATTTAATTGGACTTGCACAGACTGGTTCTGGGAAAACTGGAGCTTTTGCTCTTCCCATTTTGCAAGCCCTTTTGGATGCTCCTCAAGCATTTTTTGCCTGTGTGCTCTCTCCCACAAGGTTTGATACCGAATCTTAGTAGATTATGTACACACACTCTTTATCTTTAAAAAGGAGAGAAGTAATCTTTTCGAAAAATTTTAGCATGTCTATAAACTTCAAATATTTTGTTGCTTTTGTTTTTCTTCAGGGAGCTTGCAATTCAGATAGCCGAGCAGTTTGAAGCTTTAGGGTCTGGCATTGGTATCAAGTGTGCAGTGGTAAGCTTTCAGTAGTATACTGAGGATAAATGCTGGGTACAAATCATGAGGATATTAAATTATATTATATGTTAATAAAAAATATTTATATAAAATTACTATGTTTTAAAAGCTAAATAATTAAAAAATCTAAGTAATTTCTGCACATAATCATCCAGTTCATGAATAATTCTTAATATGTTATAAATGAATTGGCTATTGAATATTATCCAAACCCTTAGTATTCTCATCAAAAAAAGAAAAAAAAAAAGAAAAAAGAAATCCGAACTTATATTAAATTTGTAGGAGGATATAGGGAAACATAAACCAATATTTCCTTTATGCCTTTGTGATGAGGAAGAAGACTTACACGATGCTACTTATCAGGATTAGTCAGCTACAGTTTACAAACTCGGCCCTTGGGGATAATTGTTATGCTATCTAAGGGGAGGTGGTTTGTTCGAGAAAGGATTAGTGTATGGGAGTTTGTTATAGGAAGCTTGCTTCTAGGTGTCTAGTTGGCATTGGTGGCTTACAGTTGTGATTAGAAGGTAGAAAGAGAGATAAGAAGTAATAATAGAGATCAGGTCGTATGAACTGATTGGGGTCTACAGATGGAGTGTGGCTCCTGTACGGGACTGCATTGTATTTCCTCCCGGTACTTTTTGCTGAATATAAAATCAAGTTGAAACTTTACTTCAAAGACCTGGTTTTGTGACATAGATACCTACCAACATTGAGGGAGACTAAGGTTAAGAAAGGGCTTAACAAAAAAAATTCTGGAGGATGTGAGGTCTCCTATTTTTCTTTTCTTGTTATTATTTTCCTCTTGATGTTTTTTGTGCTTCGAGATTTAGTAAACATGGAGCCATCTTGGTGATAAGTATTTTATGTTAATCTTCTGTAGCTTGTTGGAGGGGTAGACATGGTGCAGCAAGCCATTAACTTGGCCAAACGACCACATATTGTTGTAAGTCTCTGATATTTTCTGATTCTCTTGAACTTGAATGTGATGGTCCATGTGAAAATTCATGTCCTCTTCAGGACATTATCCTTTTGTTCTTGTGGATTATATGAGAAAGTGATTTAGCCTCCGAGAAAGAATTTTATCATAACCCTCCCCATGCAAAATTATGCGAGTATTTATATGAAAAATCTATTAGTAAATAGGAAATACAGTTACTTAAAACAGATGTCCAAGTTAAATAAAGTTACTGCTGCCGTATAACTTCTTTGGCGAGTAGTTTAACTTAAAACTACCACACATCATAAAGCATCTACAATTGTATGATTTTCACTAAAGTACTTTTGTCTAATCATCATTCTATACACTATTTTCTATTGCCTATTTGTAATTAGTTTGAGAATTCTAATGTTGTCGTGGTTTCTGTTGCTGCTTATTTTTCAGCTGTTTATTTAAAATTTCATTTATTTTGTTTTAGGTTGGGACGCCGGGACGTCTTGTGGACCATCTAACTAATACGAAGGGTTTTTCCCTACGCACATTGAAGTATTTGGTGAGTTCCATAAAAAATTATGTTTGAGAGACAATAACCTTTCATTTAAATTAAATTGTTTACTTTGTTTAGTAATAAACCTGTACTGACTAGCCTGTTTTGCATGTCGAACAGGTCTTTGATGAGGCAGATAGGTTATTGAATGAGGACTTCCAAAAATCAATAGATGAAATTTTGAATGAAATTCCTCGTGAGAGGAAAACATATTTATTTTCTGCTACTATGACAAAAAAGGTAAATATGGAAACATTTGATTTGATTTGTTTTTGTTTTTTGTTTTTTCTGTCTTTTTTAGTTTTTTCTTTTCCCGGAGAACATAATTTTGTCGGGAACTAGGAATTAATTAAAAAAGTTCTAAAGAAAAGATTATCATGCTGCCTCTGTTGTATATTATGCAATGCTATATGTGGGCATGGGAGATGCCAAGTGTTACAATCGCACTTTTCAAGAACTCGGAAAGTGATTGTGCGGCATTTGCTCACGCCCTTGAGCAAGCTAGCTAACTTAGCTTCCGAGATACCGGTTGGCACAACTGGCCTATCTTGCAACCTCAACCCCTCAAATGGTTCTAGAAAATTGGATTGAGTATAAGGTTTTTGAAATCACTGGAAAACATTTGAGAAAACATTTGTTGTTGGCTAGAAAAATATATAAGATAAACAACACGACCTACCCAGCATACGACCAAGGTAGGAAGGATTGACAACTATTCTTACCCTTATAGTACATTTTGAGGCATGCAAAGTGGCAAGGAACCGCACAATAACATGCAAAACGAAGTAAGATGAAAGCATGATAAAAAAGGTTTTTAAGGGCATACAACCACAGGCAATATGCCTTGGACTAACATGATCATGACACTATGCACCATCATTCAGGCATGTGTGGTGATGAGCCTTAGGGTTTCTTATGTTGCTTTCTTTTAATAAAAAATTCAAAGAAATAAAAATAAGTGCCACAAGTTATATATATTTTACAATCTTATAAAGCTTCCTCGGCTTAGATATTCAATATGCAATTTTATACGTAGGCATGGGAGATGCAAAGCACCGTCTTTGAGTGATGTGTGGTGAATGCCTTAGGGTTTCTAATTTTAAAGAAATAGGAAAAAAGTACCATAAAAGTCTATACATTTACAATCTTATAAAGCTTCTGCACTTTAGTTGTTCAATATCTCATCATCTATTGCCATATATATTTTTTGTGTATTTATTTTGATTTTGATTTTTTCTCGTGTTCCTCACAAAAAAGCCATTAAGTGCTTCATATCCTTCACAAAAATCAAATATCAGTATTAAATTGTTTATTCTGGATGCATAGAAGTGGGACGTTGTATCATATCTGAATAAGTAGTTTCTGAACACCGGTAGATTTAATTTTGGGGTTTTGTATTGGTTTAAATCACTGACCAAGTTGAGATAATTCTACAGGTTCGGAAACTTCAAAGGGCAAGTTTAAGAAATCCTGTTAAGGTATGATTGTGATGGTCTAAAATCTTTTCATTTCCTGAGCTTGTTCAAATATTAATTTTTCTTGGTCTTGAATTCTTTCAGATTGAAGCGGCAACCAAATATTCCACAGTAGACACATTGAAGCAGCAATATTGTTTTATCCCTGCGAAGTATAAGGTTTTCCTACTTCTTGGTTTATTATTTTTGTTTATGTCAGAGTCTAATTTTGTTGATTTTGAGGATGGTTACGCAACCCCCCCCCCCCCCGGTGAAGGGTTCATAACTTAATGCTTTTAATTAGGGGGGAAAAAGGAATTTCATCTTGATACTTATCCCTTCTTGTCTTGTATTTCCTCCCTTTTCTTTGACCTCTACTGTTGGAAAACTACACATCCTTGTATCTTAACTTATGGTCACAAAAACTGTATATTTTGTGTACTACTTTTGGCATTTCTTTACATAGATAAAGACTGACGGAGGGGTAGTTAATTTATTGCATTTTATTGGTGGTCCTACCCGAGTAATTTACTTTGTGAGAAAGGCACATTCATTCCTAGCTTGCTTTTTGTAACTTGATACTTTGCTAGTTGTCATTTTCATCATTGCTATATAGAGATCGAGTCCTCATAGCATTTGTGTGATATTTTAATGATAATCTTTTGTCTTGTAAAGGATGATTAGAATGAAAATGTCTGGATTAGTTTGGGCATTGTAGACAATTGGGTGAGAATGAGGCTTCATGCATTCCCCCAAGCATGATTATTTGTTTTTCTCTTTCCTTTACTTTTTATTTTTTAATGCCTTCATTGATACAGATGAAAAATGAAAGAATAAAAAAGAAATGCCCACCACAAACTAAGTTACTATTAAAAACAAATGGCAGTCCTCTACAAGTACAACAACAATGAAAAAAACAAAAAAAGAGAAGGAAAGGGCTATATGTTTCTGTGTTTTTTAGGGGAATACATTTTTAGTTACCGGGGAGGAGAGGGATTGACGTTTAAACTTTTGAAGGGAAGCAAACTTATTTTACTGTTGGACTTACTTTGTTACGTCATTTTGTACAGGAGTGTTATCTTGTTTATATCTTAACTGAGATGTCTGGTTCAACATCAATGGTCTTCACTCGCACTTGTGATGCTACTCGCCTTCTAGCATTGATTCTTCGAAATCTTGGGTTAAGAGCCATACCCATAAGTGGTCAGATGACCCAGGTATGACTCAGTAGTTTACATTTCTTCTCTGGTTATAAAATATTTTGAAAGTTGAAAAAAGAGTTGGAAGCCGAATATATACATGATTTATCAACTAAGTCGTCTTATAAAAAAAATTCGGAAGTTGGGAAAACCCTCATTTTTCTTTGGCTTCATCATTTTGTGGGATTATTCAATTAAACTCTCTGCATGGACCATGTCTTGACAGGCAAAGAGACTAGGAGCCTTAAATAAGTTCAAGGCCGGAGAGTGCAATGTTCTTATCTGCACTGATGTGGCTAGTAGAGGACTTGATATTCCATCTGTGGATATGGTCATAAATTATGATATTCCTTCAAATTCCAAGGTTCTCCTTCTGCAATTCTATGTGTTTAGGTTTACATGCATCATTGTGGCTTCTATGCCTTCTGCTGTTTGCGTTAACTTTTGTATGATATATCTTTCTTTTTCTTATATTTCAATTCAAGAACTATATGCTTGATTGTTTCTTATGCAGGAGTTGTTTTCGGGCTTTAACCCTTTCTTTCCATAGCCTCAGGAGTTCTAGTATGTATAGCTTTCTTTCTAGAGTTTAGAAAGAGAAAACTGCCTTCCTGTTTTCTGTGTCAAAGTTGAAAATACTTCTATATTCTCATGGTTTAGAGTCTCCTCACTTTTTTTTGAAGGTACAATATTCTCCCTTCTCATTTAGGTTAAGTTGCTGTTATAGTCCCTGAACTTTGAAGTTCGTGACAATTTGGTCTCGAAACTTTCATAATTACAAATTTAGTCCCTAAGTTTTCAAAATTTTTAAAACTTATAGATACAAAAAAGAAAAATTAAGATTTCACTGCATATGAAATTCAAATTAATATCAAATTTGTTTGGAGAATATTACATAATTGAAGGTTCTTAGACTTAATTAGACTCAAATTGAAAATGTAAGGATTTTTTTAGACATTTTTTATAGTTCAAATATCAAATAAACGGACGGTTCAAAGTTCCGGGACTAAATAGACCGGAGTAATCTAAGTTGTTTAGTACAGGCTGATCAGGTTATTCAGTACAGGTTGATCAGTGATGGGGTTAAGAATGTAGTAGAAGGGTTAGACCTAGAGTGGGTATCAAACCAATTTAGCCTTTTGTACTGCATAAGTGGTGTTCATTTATTTGTCATCCTCTATGTGTTCATTTATTTTTAATAATATCATTTCCTTGGTCCTAATGAAAGTTACCAACATAATTTGACAAGGACCCATTTCCTAATACTTTAGCTTCTGTTGAAAAATCATTTCTACTATTTGTGTGATCTTGGATGTGTATAATGTAATGCGAACATTTTGACGAGTAGCTCCATTGAATAACTACCTAAACTAAAAACCCACATATTGAGACTTGGTGGAAATTGGCTTAGATAATTAAAAGATTAGGTCTCAATCTCTTACAATATTCTTCTATGATGACTTGGTCTGCAGGATTACATACATAGAGTGGGAAGAACTGCTCGTGCAGGTCGTTCCGGGGTTGCCATTTCGTTAGTTAATCAGTATGAGTTAGAGTGGTATATGCAGATAGAGAAGCTCATAGGTAATCAATGGATGACCTTTTTTTCTCTTCTTTTTTTGCAGCAAACTATATCTGACTTTATTAACATGGCAGGGAAAAAGCTACCGCAGTTTTCCGCTCAAGAAGAGGAAGTTTTGATGTTGTTAGAGCGTGTGGCAGAGGCGAAGAGAATATCCATCATGGTATTAAATTATGATTACAATTTCTCTTTTAGGTTAAACTCTATTGTGTCTAATGTTAACACTAAAATGTATTGATAGAAATCTCTCTGGTATTATTGATAATCATCTGTGAAAGTTACAAGATACCCCTCTCCATCACTCACTAATGACTTTAGCCAAAAAAAAAAATTTCCCTCTGATTTTTTCCGATATACAAATGTAAGCACCCAAAACGACCGAATCATGTGTTCTAGCATTGGCCTCCTTTCATTTTATGTCTAATAAATTTTTGAATTTTTAATTTTGTTTCAAGAATTTATAAGAAATGTAAGACTATGGAAACCAAACTTATGAAATGGAAGCCGAACTTATATTAGCTCGGCTTATTCCTAAGTTATTACGTATGTTTTGATGAGTTACATAGCTCCTTGCACCACTGTTGGTCCAAATTTTTACTTCGGTTGATGTGGTTATTTGAACATGTGCAGAAAATTAAAGAAACTGGTGGCAAAAAGAGGAGGAGAGGTGGAGATGACGATGATGACGACAACAATGATGTTGAGAAGTATATGCGTCTCAAGACTGGAAAAATGTCGAAGAATGGAAAAACGTCCAAGAAGATGAAAAGAAAATGAGCCAATTCTCAATTCAACGACTCGAATTTTTGTAGTTTCAGGTGAATATGATGTTGTAACTTGAATACAAATCATCAAATGAATGAGAAATTTTGACTGTGATCGATTAAATATCATTGAACATGAGAGTAAAAAAATTGATTTGATGGCTTTGATACAAGTATTTAGTATTTATATATCTCCTAAATAAAATACATTACATTTTATATATTTATTATGTAATTACATTAAAAATGTATTTTACATTTTGCGTATTTTTACCTTCATCTTTTTGTAAATTTATATTGATAATTGAATTAAATTGTTTTTATATAAGTTTATGGCTCATTAAAAGCCTAAAGTTAAAGATTAAAAGAGAAAATTTGAAAAATTTATAGTTAATTTCAAAAAAATATAAGTGATTTTTTAATATTTTTTATTTGTATAATGGTTTAGTTTTGATTTTATTTTTGTAATAGAAAAACAAAAATACATTCAAATAAGATTGCCCTTTCTTCTAGCAATTTTTAAAAAATGTAGTGTACTTCACATATTTTGAAAATCCCAACAAATAAAACTTTTAAAATATTTAAGTATCCATCCTTTAACATTCATTACAAACATTTAACAAGGACTCGAGCTTCTTCAATGAGTTTTAACGAGAATCAGATCTTAAAATTGTTCCTTAGAATTTTAGTTATCAATTTTGGTCTAATTATAATTGGAATATTATTATGGTGGTTGGATATGTATGTACGTTTATGGCTTTGTGATGCCTCATAAATCATGTTTTAGACGTGCCCCGAACTATTTTAATAAATGAAATAGTTGTTGTGATGAAAAATAATTTTATGATAATGACACGATATGTGTTCGAGTAATTAGTCACCGTCATTGAAAAGAGGGTGATCTAAGTCAACGTTTTATTAACCGCAAATGTACAGATTGAGTGATTAGAGTCTTTATGTGTCGGTTAAAGTTAAGCTAGACGATTCAGATTTAGGGTAGGTCATGATCGAATTGACCCCATTTTTTAAATTATGTCTTACCTATTAGGATAGTACCTTATTGAGTATTTTGAATACTCACATTTTTCAAAATCATTTTTACTGAGTAAGGTTGAGAAAATATACTAGAGTATGACTCAAGTGTTTTACTTTTTTTAATTGCTTCTGCTTAATTCTATTTTGAGTATGAAACTTCTAGTTTATGGAGACTCGGGAAACTATGAATTGACGTGCCCATTTTAACATTACAAAAGCCTTATTTTAAGTAATAACCTTGATCGATACATATACAAAAAAATTAGATCGTTATAATTTTGGTGATACTAAACAAGTAGATTATTTATGTTCATTATGTTCAGTCGCTCGGTGAGATTTATTTATTTATTAAGTATGAAAATAATTAATTTAAAAACCGAAAATCAATAAAATTAATCATATCAAGTTGGGATAGCCAACCCTACTTCCAGATGCATTGATTATTAAAGTCAACATATTATTTCAAGGGATGTATTGATTGAACTTTGTATTATTGGTTGGTTAGTTCATAATGTTAATTTAATTTTATGGAGAATTTAAGATTGAGATTATTTTGTTGGGGGCTAAAAAATAGGAATAAAAATAAAATTTTAAATACATTAGTCAAGGAATCTATAATAATTAGAGGAATTTGTGGCACCATGTAATGGCCAATTACAATGCTGCAATGTGCTTAAACAATTTCCTCTCCAACTTGGTTGTTCGGTTGTTCGTGTTGTGCATCTTTGATCGTCTAGTTTATTGAATAGTGTTAGTAAGTGATATGAACCAAGTCATCTCAATCATGCAATATAAACTTCAGGAAAAATATGAAGAAAATGTTGTTCAAATTATCACGAGATGTTGCCATTCAAGCCACGTTAAAGAAGAATAAAGTTTCATTTATTCGATAGTTACCAATTTTGAGTGGATGATGATTTAGAGTTATGGTGTGTCTTTACCTAATTACTGTCATAAAATATGAACAAAACAACTCTTGTAATATCTCATGGAAGGTTAAATGTTTTAATTTTGAGGCTATAAGGAAGAGTGTCATTAGTTTAGTGTGGCGTTGAAAGAACGCAGTAGTGCATAAAGGATAGCTCACGGTTAAGTGTTGGGAGCTAGAACTCCCGTTTTAAGCATGTTTTGTTCTTACTCACGTGTTTTTTTAGGAAAATTCTAAAAAGGTCAACCAAATATATTGTTTATCCAAGCTAAGCACAGTTATTTTGGACTTCTTAGAATTGAACCACCGAAAAAGAAAAATGCACATTAATGTTATAGATAATAATTTTTAGAACGGATCTCATTCAAAGTCGAAACGGTAACACTAAATTTAATTATCTAAATATTTTAATGCTCTCCTCACTTGTTGGAGCTTGAAATTTTGTCGAATACTCAACGAGTGAAGATCGATAAGAGGCTTAAATACAAGATTCTTGTGATAGCTAAATCATTAACGAATCTAAAAGCTTGGTGATTTTTGAAGTGTTTCTATAATTAAATTTATAATAAATAGGGATTAATTTGGAAGAACAAAGAACCAAAATAAAATTATAATAAATGGGAGCATTATTAATTTTATTATATGATGTGAACAGTAATGTTAAAAAATTAAACATGCCAAAAACATTTTCATTTATTTGATATATCTGTTTAAATATTACTTTGGATTTAAAATTGGCTGTCATCCTTACTGTACAACAACAACAAATCTTTTGAGGATAATTTTTAATTTTCTTTATTCCAAAATTATTTTTTAATTTCCAATCATCAAAGATTAAAAAACAATAATAATAATACAATAATAATAAAAAAGGGCTTGTAATCTCCCTCAATCCCACTAAAAAAAATAGAATTCCAATTCAGATTTTCAATTCTACAAACGTCTTGCAAAACGTACCTCGTTAATCTTCACAGCGCACAAGAAGTAATGTTAGTTTCGAGGTCATTTTGGTAAATCAATTTCTAAAATTATTTTTCGTCCGAATTTCATCAATTTTGTTACAAATCTATTGGATTATGTTAGAAAAAAAATACCAAAATAATTCATATGTTTTAGGAAATGACGGTAAATTATATCTTACATATTACTTTTCTTTTATCTTAATTTTATTGTAATTATTTAAATTTTAATTAGAAATTAAATATTAAGAACAATTTAAATACGGGAAGTCATGTCATAATCGGTAGTCATTTTTAGAGAATCTATTAAAATTGACACAAAGTAAGTGTGAACAGAATTAAAAAAAAAAAAAAAAATAATTACAAAGATGGTTAAAATTTTTTTTTGTATGAAAATAATATTATAACAAACATATATAAACATTCCAATACTCTAATCATGCAAGGTGACTAATGTTTGCATGAAGTTTAACACATGGACCATTGTAAAATTCAATGAAATAGTTTGGCAGAAGTTTGAATTTGAAGTTGAAGTCATGGACTCACATATGTTGACTTGGACTCACATATTAAGGATAAATTGGTAATACCAGCTTTAACTAATCATGTAAGTGACTTTACTATCGGCTTGATCGGAAGACTTGTCTTATATATGATGACACGTGCCCAATGACCCTTGTACGTGTCATGTGTGTTGTTATGATATAATGATGTGATTTGATATGATATTATGATGTATTACCATGATGATGTGATGTATTATGTCACTATGATATGTTAGGATGATAATGCATTATGATGTGATGATATGACATGATACAATGATATCTCATGTTACGATGATATGTATGTATGAAATACCATGTTGCATTAGGATGGGTTTTCTAATACAGACTCCTAAATGACTTTATAAATGATGAATGTATGAAGGCTTATGCATGCATGTTACCTATTATAATATGTGAAAGATGTGTGAGGTTGTCCCATGAATGAGTTTTAAGATGAAAAATATATGGACTTCATGCATATTGTATGCTCATTTACATCGGGATACTTTACCTTTTATGATGATGTTGATCATGTGTGACATGATATTTGAGGGTTTGTATACCTCTAGACGTCTGACTACAACCAACTAGCTCGACTATGATGGGCCCTTGTGCGGACCGTTTGGTGGACTCACACTCGCACGTGTGGGTCGTGTGTAGGAAAGTACTACACATCCAATTTGTTCGAACTAGACGCTACCTCTATGATGGTTTTAAATGATAGGTCTCTAATCATGATTGTATATGTTTGCATTCTCTAACTCTAGTGGGGTCACTTATTAAATATTTTTTAAAATATTCCAGTCATGTGTTACTCCAATATTTCAAGTAAAGACAAGACATCATTGTACGGTTGATGACAACATCGCAATTAAAGACCATGATACATGCATAAGATAGTTGCATTTAACTTCGTAGATCTGCTGTTCTATATTTCCTTATGTTGATTTTAATATTTTTTTGTATTGTTTTAAGACTTTTTTTTTAACATGCAAGTCATGGTCGTTTTAAATTAATATTTCTTCACAAGATATTACGCCATGCTATAAAAAATTAGGGCTGTTATTAAAATCTTAAAATATTTTCTTTTTTAATTGTGTTTTTTTTACCATTTATTTACTATGATTTTAATCATTCTCAATCAAACATCTAACTTCTTCATTAAATTTTAAAAAATAAATAATTTTTTAAAACTTAGGTTACTGGTTAAATAATCCTATAAATTATATCCTTTATAAGTTTAATTTTAAATAATTAAAATTAAAAAACAAAATAATCATTAAATATACTATAAATTTCTTGGATTTATAATTCACTTCCTGCCAATATTTAAAAAAAAAAAAATCAAATTATCATTAAATACGACTTTAATTATTTGTTCTGTATGTACTTTTTTTGTTAAAACTAAAAGGTAATAGTCAATTTGATCTTCACCATTATTTTCCTTTTATATTAACATAGACAATATCCACGTAAGTTTGCCAGCACATTTATTTCTTATACATATTCACCATCTGATAGCAACCACAAAAATAATTATTTTTAAAATTAAAAAACAAAACCCCCTAAACCAATCATTTTAAAAACTAAGGAATCAAATTAAATAAATAAATAATAGAAAAATAACTCGAAATGATTTCTGTCCATGACTATTTTAGAGCCATTTTTTTATTGGAATAAGATGGACGACTTTTTTTTCATTTCTCGAACCAGCACTACTAAGACGTTCAGAAAAGCTTATTTTTCATTTTGCTCTCTTGCAATATTCATTCGAGATTATACTGAGAGGACAAAAAATGTAACCATGTTTACGAGACCTTACAATTCAAACCCGAACGCAAAAATCTTGTTTAGGACATTAAACACCAGATGTCATGAATAATAAACAATTCAATATTATTAAAAAAACATAAAATATTCTAACAACATGCATCCAACCAAATGGGGAAGAGAAAACCAAATAATATCTTTGTGTTTATATATATATATATATATATATATGTGGGTATGATGGGTTTCAAGTTTGAACATAGAAAGGAAAAATGAATTGGATTTTGTTCATAATTGTATCCAGTTTCGTTTCCTTTCTTGTAAAGTTGGTTCTTTTCCCTTCAAGGAGTGGCCCTTACAAGCTCCCACCAGGGCCAACCGCCTTCCCAATACTCACAAACTTCATATGGCTACGCCAGTCCCCTCTTGCGATTGAATCTGTGCTGCGTAGTTTCATGGCTAAATATGGCTCCATCATCACCATCCATGTCGGCCCGTCCCCGGCCATCATCATCGCCGACCGCTCCATCGTCCACAAAGCCCTCATCCAAAATGGTGCCATCTTCGCCGACCGCCCTCGAGCCCTCTCCATCAATCGGATCACGGCCTCGGGCAACATTGACAACATAACCTCCGCCCCTTATAGCCCTACTTGGCGTCTCCTCCGCCGTAATCTCGCAGGAGTGATGCTTCACCCTTCGCGGGTCCGGGCTTATTCCCGAGTCCGCAAAAGGGTGTTGGACATCCTCGTCACTCGTCTTGAATCTCGACCGGAATCGGAGTCCTCAGTTGTTCAGCATTTTCAATTTGGTACGTTTTGTTTGTTGGCTTTGATGTGCTTTGGAGATGAGCTGAATGAGACACAAATCATGGAAATTCATCAAGTTCAACGTGAGATTGTTGTCAATTTGCAACGCTTCTTTATACTCAATTTGTGGCCTAAATTGATGAAGGTTTTGCTTCGTAAGCGTTGGAAGGAATATTTACAACTCAAGAACAAACAACATGAGGTGGTCAACTCTCCTTTATTTGGATTCAAATGTTTTAAAAATGAAACCTTTAATTATTTATTTGTTCTTATTCTTATTTATTTGTTCTTATTCTTGTTCTTGTTGTTCTTGTTATTGTTGTTCTTAAATAGGTTCTTATCCCGGTAATCAAGGCACGAGAGAAGATCAAACATGAAATAACAAAAGAAGGAGAAGAAAAAGAAGAGAATTTGGTATCATATGTTGATACATTGATTGATTTGCAGCTCATCGACCAAAAAAGAAAGCTTAATAACGAAGAAATAGTAAATTTATGCTCGGAGTTTCTAAACGCCGGGACCGACACGACAACGACGACATTGCAATGGATTATGGCGAATTTAGTGAAGAACCAACAAATTCAACAAAAACTTTTCGAAGAGATCGATGGAATTATGAAATCTAGTACAACACGACATGGATTACGAGAGGAAGAGGTAAAGGAAGAAGATTTAGGGAAGCTTCCATATTTGAAAGCTGTGATTCTAGAAGGGTTACGACGACACCCGCCGGGGCATTTCATATTACCCCATGCAGTGAAAGAAGACACGACGTTGGAGAATTACTTCATACCGAAAAACGGGACGGTGAATATCATGTCGGGGGAGATGGGATGGGATCCGAAAGTATGGGAGGATCCGATGACGTTTAAGCCGGAGAGGTTCGTGAGCGGCGACGGAGAGGCGTCGTCGACGATGTTCGATATAACCGGGAGCAAGGAGATTAAAATGATGCCGTTCGGGGTCGGGAGGAGGATATGTCCGGGGTATGGTTTGGCAATGCTTCATTTGGAATATTTTGTAGCTAATTTGGTATGGAGATTTGAGTGGAAAGCTGTGGAAGGAGATGAAGTTGATTTATCAGAGAAGATGGAATTCACCATTTGGATGAAGAACCCTCTCAAAGCACAATTACGTCCAAGGTTTTAGGACAATATTATATAGTTAATTACTATTTTGTTCACTTTGTTACTATGTTGTAAAAGGGTATTATAGTCTTTTCCTACTCGTCGGGAAAAGTGATTTATTTTCGTAAGAGATCAGAGTTGCAAGGAAATGAAGTCGATTTTATATTTTTCAGGTTAGTTTGAACGTTCGATCTTACAAGATTGTATAATTAAGTTATTTTGTTACGTAACTGATGTACTTTCTTTTATTTATACTAAGTTTAATAAATTTAGATCTAACTTTCTTATCAAATTGTTTGGACTTGGATAAAGTAGATAGTTTTTACTTAAAAGTTCGAACAAATGTTGCAAAATTTGACTTTTTTTTTGTGAAAGTATTGAAAAAAAAATTATGGGTCGGCAAGATATGGCTAAAGATTTTCAATTCTCCCCTCTTATTTCAATCCTCATTTCTACAATTTTTTTTTTTTTTGAGAATCGTGTGGATATTTCCGTTAGGGATCGAGTCGCCTACAAGGAATTTTTCACAATCTTTTTATATAATTTGATTATAAATTATTTTAAAGAATAATTTTCATTTTTAATATAATTACTAAAAAGGGTAAAATACCCTAATAAATTCAATAATATTTTATAAGTACAAATATAATATAATGTTCTACGTCATTGTTAAAGAACTCAAATTTCAATATTATAACGTACTATGACTATTTTAAATTGTTTGTATGAAAATAATATTATAACAAATATATATAAACATTCCAATACTCTAATCATGCAAGTTGACTAATGTATGTATGAAGTCTAACGCATGAACCATAGTAAAATTAATTTGAACTTGAAATTGATGTCATGGGTTCACATAGGTTGACTTGGATTTCAAAAGATAAAATCGAATTTTTATTAAGGATAAATTGGTGATACCAACTTAAACTAATTATGTAAGTGACTCTACTATCGGCTCGGTTGGAAGACTTGTCTTATGTATGATGACACGTGCCTAGTGGCCATTGCACGTGTCATGTGTGTTGTTATGGTATTATGATGTGTTATGATAATGCTAGGATGATATGATGATGTGATTTGATATGATATCATGATATATTACCATGATGATGTGATGTATTATGTCACTATGATACGTTAGGATGATAATGCATTATTGATGTGATGACATGAGATACATGATCCAATGATATTTCATGTTACGATGATATGCATGTATGAAATGTTATGTTGCATTATGATGAGTTTTCTAATACACAGCTCCTAAATGACGTTATAAATGATGAATGTATGAAGGCTTATAATGATGAATGTATGAAGGCTTATGCATGCATGTTACCTATTGTAATATGTGAAAGATGTGTGGGGTTGTGTCTCATGAATGAGTTTTAAGATGAAAAGTATAAGGACCTCATGCGTATTGTATGCTCATTTACATTGGGATACTTCTCTTCTTATGATGATGAGTACGAACGCGTACACTATAATGATGATGATAATCATGTGTGGCATGATATTCGAGGGTTTGTTGTACCTCCAGACGTCCGGCTACAACCAACTAGCCCGACTATGATAGGCTCAGGGAGTGTGCGGACCGCCTTGTGGACTCACGCTCGCACGTGTGGGTCATATGTAGGGAAGTACTACACATCCAATGTGTCCGGACTGGAAGCCACCACTATGATGGTTTTAAATGATAGGTCTCTGATCTTGATTATATGTGTTTTCATTCCCTAACTCCGATAGTGAGATCACTTATTAAATATTTCTTAAAATACTCAAGCCATGTGGTACTTCAATATTTGAGGTAAAGGCAAGACACCTACTGTTGATGACGACATCGCAATTAAAGACCATGACACATGCATAGAATAGTTGCATTTAATTTCGTAGATCTTAAAGTTAGTATATGACATTATTGTTTCTATATTTCCTTAGGTTTATTTTAATATTTGTTTTGTATTGTTTTAAAACTCTTCTTTTTTAACATGTAAGTCGTAACATTGTTTTATGAAGTCGTTTTAAATGATTATTTCTATCTAAGATGTTAGGTCACGGATATAGTAGTGACTTTAGATTGGTAGAAAATTAGGGCCATTTTTAAAATCTTAAAATTTATTTCTCATTTTCTCTCTTGCAATATTCATAAGAGATTGTACTGAGAGGACAAAAAATGTAACCATGTTTACAAGATTTTACGATTCAAACTCGAACGCAAAAAGGGCATTAAAGACGAGATGTCATGAATAATAAACAATTCAATGTTATTAAAAAAAAGAAAAAATATCCTAACAGCATGCATCCAACCAAATGGGGAAGAGAAAACCAAATAATATCTTTGTGTTTATATATATATATGGATATGTTGGGTTTCAAGTTTGAACATAGAAAGGAAAAATGAATTGGATTGTGTTCATAATTGTATCCATTTTCATTTCCTTTCTTGTAAAGTTAGTTCTTTTCCCTTTGAGGAGTGGCCCTTACAAGCTCCCACCAGGGCCAACCGCCTTCCCAATACTCACAAACTTCATATGGCTACGCCAGTCGCCTCTTGCAATTGAATCTGTGCTGCGCGGTTTCATGGCCAAATATGGCCCCATCATCACCATCCATGTCGGTCCGTCCCCGGCCATCATCATCGCCGACCGCTCCATTGTCCACAAAGCCCTCATCCAAAATGGTGCCATCTTCGCCGACCGCCCTCGAGCTCTCTCCATCAATCGGATCACGGGCTCGGGCAACCTTGATAACATCACCTCCGCCCCTTACAGCTCTACTTGGCGTCTCCTCCGCCGCAATCTTGCAGGGGTAATGCTTCACCCTTCGCGGGTCAGGGCTTATTCCCGAGTCCGCAAAAGGGTGTTGGACATCCTCGTCACTCGTCTTGAATCTCGACTGGAATCGGAGTCCTCAGTTGTTCAGCATTTTCAATTTGGTACGTTTTGTTTGTTGGCTTTGATGTGCTTTGGAGATGAGCTGAATGAGACACAAATCTTGGAAATTCATCAAGTTCAACGTGAGATTGTTGTCAATTTGCAACGGTTTCTTATACTCAATTTGTGGCCTAAATTGATGAAGATTTTGCTTCGTAAGCGTTGGAAGGAATATTTACAACTCAAGAACAAACAACATGAGGTGGTCAACTCTCCTTTATTTGGATTCAAATGTTTTAAAAATGAAACCTTTAATTATTTATTTGTTCTTATTCTTATTTATTTGTTCTTATTCTTGTTCTTGTTGTTCTTAAATAGGTTCTTATCCCGGTAATCAAGGCACGAGAGAAGATCAAACATGAAATAACAAAAGAAGGAGAAGAAAAAGAAGAGAATTTGGTATCATATGTTGATACATTGATTGATTTGCAGCTCATCGACCAAAAAAGAAAGCTTAATAACGAAGAAATAGTAAATTTATGCTCGGAGTTTCTAAACGCCGGGACCGACACGACAACGACGACATTGCAATGGATCATGGCGAATTTAGTGAAGAACCAACAAATTCAACAAAAACTTTTCGAAGAGATCGATGGAATTATGAAATCTAGTACGACACAACATGGATTACGAGAGGAAGAGGTAAAGGAAGAAGATTTAGGGAAGCTTCCATATTTGAAAGCTGTGATTCTAGAAGGGTTACGACGACACCCGCCGGGGCATTTCATATTACCCCATGCAGTGAAAGAAGACACGACGTTGGAGAATTACTTCATACCGAAAAACGGGACGGTGAATATCATGTCGGGGGAGATGGGATGGGATCCGGAAGTATGGGAGGATCCAATGACGTTTAAGCCGGAGAGGTTCGTGAGCGGCGACGGAGAGGCGGCGTCGTCGACGATGTTCGATATAACCGGGAGCAAGGAGATTAAAATGATGCCGTTCGGGGTCGGGAGGAGGATATGTCCAGGGTATGGTTTGGCAATGCTTCATTTGGAATATTTTGTAGCTAATTTGGTATGGAGATTTGAGTGGAAAGCTGTGGAAGGAGATGAAGTTGATTTATCAGAGAAGATGGAATTCACCATTTGGATGAAGAACCCTCTGAAAGCACAATTACGTCCAAGGTTTTAGGACAATATTATATATAATTAATTACTATTTTGTTCACTATGTTGTTTAAGGGTATTATAGTCTTTTCCTACTCGTCGGGAAAAGTGATTTATGTTCGTAAGAGATCAAAATTGCAATGAAATGAAGTCGATTATATATTTTTCGGGTTAATTTGAATGTTCGATCTTACAAGATTGTATAATTAAGTTATTTTGTTACGTAACTTATGTACTTTCTTATATTTATACTACGAGATCTAATTTTCTTAGATAAGGTATATAATTTTTACTTAAAATTCGAACATATGTTGCAAAATTTGACTTTCTTTGCGAAAGTATTGAAAAAAATTTATGAGTTGGCAAGATATGGCTAGAGATTTTCACGGGACGGGTGGGAAAGGGAAAGCCTTTCTCATTCCCGTTCTCGCCTCTTGTTTCAATCCTCATCTCTATAAAATTCATTATTTATTTTTGTGAGAATCGGGATGGAGATTTCGAATCAAGTTGCCCACAAAGAATTTTTCACAAATTATTCATAAATTATTTTGAAGAATAATTTTCATTTTTAATATAATTTCTAAAAGGGTAAAATACCCTAATAAATTCAACCCTATTTTATAAGTATAAATATAATATAATATTTTTTAAGAACTCAAATTTCAATATTATAACATACAATTCTTCATACAAAATATATATATATATATATACATGTATGTATATATGTGTGCTCGCGTGTGTAGGTGCTTGCATGAGTGCGTGCGTGCATGTGTAAAGTGAGTGGAGCGAAGCGGGGATTTTGCAGGGTCGGGAACGGAAAACATAATCTACGTCCCCGACCCTATTTAATTATTGAAGAAATATTTTTTCCTATTTCCTTCCAGGTTTAAATAGGAATTACTATTCTTAAATGAACGTATCTAAATATAACTATCAACTTAGATTTGACATACTATCGCTATTATAATAACATTCTTTTTCTTGAGGTCATTCTTATTAGTTGGTTCGATTGTTTGAATTCATTATTATTACTTTGTTCGGTTGTTTGAGTACATTATTATTAGTCGGTTTGGTAGTTTGATTCATCAATTCTTGAGTAATATTCTTTTTTCAGATCCAACGCCCATTTGGGGCTTCGTGGGTCCTAATGCCAATAGTGATTGTAAAATATCTTCCATTTCAATAACATCCTAACATTTATTTCAATGTGTGGGATAAGTTGGCACGCAAAAACATGGTGATAAGTTGGCACGTGAAAATATGGTGAAAATTTATGTAATTTTTATTAGTCGATTGTGTATTGTCGGAGTGTTGTGAACAAGATAGCCATAACTCATAATGACTGATCAATTGATATTGATGTCGGTGTCAATGGTAGCTTAAAAATGAGTCCTAATGAAAAGATTACTGTTAAGGCTAAGAGCAATTTTAATAAGAGATTTTAGGCATATAAACCTGATCTCTTTTTTATGAGAATTATGGTAACGAAGATAAAGAATGAGCCACTCCTTACATTGATGTGAGTGTTGGGAGGGATTCCTACGTGGGCTAATTTAGGGAATGATTATGGGTTTATAAGTAAGAAATACATCTCTATTGGTATGAAACCTTTTGGGGAAGTCCAAAGCAAAACCAAGAGAGTTTATGCTCAAAGTGGACAATATCATACTATTGTGAAGGGTCGTGATTTCTAACATTGACTACTTAGTGCATGAACTTAGCTTTTGGAAGAAAGAAAGTGGGTGGTGATGAAAATAGCTCGTTTATGGGTGTCGTGGTTATGCTTATCTAGGACGTGTTGCCCGTGGTCGCATGCCCATAACACGTCGAACCCTTTTACTTGTTTTCGTGTTGTATTACTTTCTTAAACTTATTTCTATTGTAGAACTGTTCGGCGAAATTATGTCTAGGTTTGCTAGACTTGATTCGCCTCAAAATGTACTATAGGGGATGCGACTAGTCGTCAATTCTTTCTACTCAGAATTATATGCTATCTAAGTTGTTGGGTTGCCTTTCTCGCTTATAGTCTATAACGTTGCTTTCAAACCTTCTTGCAATCTTGCTTTCAAACTCTCTTTAAAAAATCTCTAACGAGGCATAAGACTTGAGCATACATTGCTCGGCCGTAGGCGATGTGAATTCGAATAGGCTTAACTCACTCGGTATTGGAAGTGAATACCGCACAATCACAAAGTTCGTTGTCAAGAAAAGTGCGATTGTGACAATGGACAACCATTGGACTTCTAGAGGCATAGTGGATGCACTTGGTGAAGATGAGACTAATGTTATGATCACTATTCGTCATTTCTATTAACAATTTTTCAAGGAAAATTGAGTGAAATATACACCGTTGACGGGTTCAGCTATGGAAGCAATGGAACGACGTTCTTTAGATATATTTTGCATTCATTATATTTTTGCATCATTCGTTGCGACAAGCACGTTAGATTATATTAGTCTTTGAATTATGCTTTAAGAAATCATCCAAACTTATTTCTAATGTTAGATTTTTCCATCAACTAAACATTTCGTATATTTTTTTTAGAAAGTCTGAAGTTTTAAAAATAAAACACATGTAGGTAGTAACGGTCTTATACTTAATAGGATAGTTGATTACATTTAGAGACCATGTAGTTCTTTGATACGAATTCACTTCGGCGCAAGTTTCTCGAAAGCTCGAGCAGTTCGAAAAGTCGTTTAGGTATGCAGCTAAAACAAGAACCATTTCTTCAATCATCTCCAAATGTTGATGAAAGTTTTTAAACCCGTGGACATTATGTGCCGCCTCCCTTTGGTCCTCAGTTTCAGGCGAGTACACCATGAGCCCATCAAATTAGGTGTCTTTCTTGACACCCCATCCAAGGTATTAACTCGTCATGGAGGACCTGCCAACCAAAAAAAAAGAAACTTAACCAAGGGAGAAAGGTTAACTAGGGTTAACCAAACAAAGGAGAAGGGACTTGTTAACAAGAGAAGAGATCAACTATATCTCTCATTCTCCTCTAATGATATCACTAAAACGTCCCACGAGCTATCACAATGAATAATTTCGATAACGTCGTTGGGAACATAGTTGCATCTAGTTCTATAACCTTAAAAAACGATGACATACCGTCAAAAAGATATGAGAGACACACTAAGACCCACATGGATCGAGTTGGGTTGGGTTGGGTTGAGTTGATAGAATTTTTCGGACGACCAACCCAAAAGTTTGAGTTGGTTAGATTGGCAACCCAACCCAACCCGAAAATTTTCGCAGCTCAATCCATCTCAACCCTCTATTTTTGGGTTGGGTTGTCCGTTAAAAAAAATTAAGTTTTAAAATTTTTATTTATTTATCCACCATTCATCATTATTAGATACAATTTTAGATAAAATATATTAAAGTTCACAAACAAACACAAATTAATCTACCTTCATATAAAAAAAAATCAACAACAACAAGGGAGAATTGTAACATCTTACCGATAGAATTTTGTGTCTATTGTTTTAGGAGTTCTTTTTTAAGTGTCAAAAAACTACTAAAATAATCAAGAATAATCCTATTTGTACTAATTGTTGATCCACAAATATTACGATAGACACTCGAATAATCAAAACATTTTGATATTTAAAATTATTTATTTTCCAGAAAAATAACAGATTAAAAGTAAAAAAAGAAAATCATAAAAAAAATTTTAAGAGTCGCCATCCAACCAACAAAAAGATAGAAATTACACAAAATCCGTAAAATGAAAATAATATGTTTTAAAATTACTCAAATATATGCATAATCTATGAATATTGAACACAATATTGTTTCAAAATAACTTAGATGTATGTATAAATCATAATCAACGAACCTATCATAAACCATATTCATAATCAATGAACCTATCATTTGTGTTATCACTCGAATCTGTGTTCAATTGCTCGTGTAATGTTACCGTCGTACGTTTTTAACCATGCGGCATCATGATCTTGACACGCTCATGACAAACCTTACGGGGAGCTCAAGCCCCATTTAACTTTTTTTCCGTCTTTGCGAATTTATCAGATCTTAGGCGAGGCTCTCCTTTGCTGACCGAACACAACTCATGGAAAACTAAGTCGTTCGACCATACATGCCTCCCGTGTGTGCATGCTCACTTGTTCGTGAACCAATCAACTTACATCTACACTAGGCCAAGTCATCCGACTCGACCTTGCCTCTACTCTCGTCAACTTGGTTCCCAACAATCTGGTCCACACATCGTGATGTCATCGCAAGTCCCGTGATGTCATCAATCCTTACTGCTCGCTTAGAAACATGCTTCTCGAGAATCGACCCATCAGTTAACTATATCGTTGAGACATCCTAAACATCCATCCATCCAGGTTCTATCGTGGCATGAACCCTCTCATGTCCAAGTTGAGTCATTTACGGATATGATATTGCATAATGGATGCATATATCAACTTTCAACACATGGGTTGAGATGCAATGTCGACACTAACTCGAAAAAATCTGTTTTCAAAGGAAGACACCCAAGACACTAATCTTACAATGCTCGCCACACTGTGATACACGTATGTGCCACATGGTAGCTCACTTAGGCCAGAGGGCTCAGGGGTGGCGAAGAGCTGACATCATGCTTCCCTCTAGAGTACATTTTGAGTCATTTGTGTTCTGACAAAAGTAGACATGATTTTCACGAGCGATCATACGACCTCGTGGAGTTCTCGTCGGATATTCTATTAGCATCTAATTTGGTGCATTCATATTTCATATAGTATGACTTAACTCTAGAGTCATATGCCGAAACTCATATCGAAACCTCGACTTTTGAGATTAAAGCTTGTGGCCCTACCCGACCCTTTTTTGAGTCTATCTCTCAACACTCTTGTTTATCCTTTGCCTTTGTCTTACTTATGCCTCAATTTGGCTTGAATGCACACTCTTCTTGGTATGTTGGATGATACACCATCCTCTTTGGTTGCATCATAGCATTTGTCTGTCTTGGCCCTCACGGGACTAGATGGGCGCCACTTGAGAGTCACCACCTTATCTATCTACGTGTGGGGGTCACAACCTATTGTCATCTTAGTGAGGTTGTGACACTCTCCCCCACTTAAATTAGTCATCGTCCTTGATAACTTTCTCAAGGGCATAATCACATTGTATATTGTGACACTCTTGCCCACTTAATCTTGACATCGTCCCGATGACGATCCAAACTTTAGATTGGTTGCTAATTAACTTGTTGGAAATAAAAATGTGCTTTAGAATGAATACAAAAACTACACCCTACTTATGGGTTATCCCACTAATAAACCTTCTCTTAGTCTCTGAGATTCAGATTCGCAGCATAAGCACAACAAACAACAATTTACCCAATAGTTGTGGGCATTCCCACTAGAGACCAAACTCACCCTTCTGTCGGACTCGGCGACTTATGCCTCAACTTAACTTGAATGCACACTTTTCTTGGTGTGTTGGATGATACGCCGTTCTTCTCAACCGCATCATGATACTTGTCTATTTTAGTTCTCACAGATTGGATGGGTGCCACCTTCTCTATTTGTGTACAGGTCACAAGCTGTAAAACATTTACAATAGCGTTTGGATCCCAAATTTTGGCATTTATTTTAAAATTTGGTTTTAGCATTGGACCAACGCATTTGCAAGGAGAATAAGTTTGTTGTTTGAACAATTTGATGTAAGTCGCTCGTCCAATGACTTTAAGGTTGGGTTGGATATATAAAATTTATTATGATAAGTGTTGCATGTTCAAGTATGAAATGAATGTGATGTTGTGCATACATTTGTTATGTACTTTGGATAGTTAGTTACAAAATTGTATACATACATGTGAATGACATGTTGTTACGTAGATCAAATGATTATGACCATTAACAATTTATTTTCATGAAGCGCTATGACAGGTGATGCTCGACTAACTAAGTATGATCAATTCATATAGTTGGAGATAAAGTCTCTTAGGACTCTCGTTTATGCAACACCAAATAATTGGTACACTTGGACACGGAGAGAATGACTGACTTGCTACAAAGTTTAAATTTAGATCCTACAATTGCACGTTACTGTCCTTGTTATGTATGCATGTCTAATCCCATTAAATCCACACCATTTTGGTTTTGGGTAACCAAAATTCGTTGACAAACTTCCATTAGATCCGTCCGGGTTGTCTCTAGTTGGTATTGGGTCCGACAATACATAGTGACAGTATCCAGGAAAATGAAAAAGTAGACAAGGGTACACGACAGACTTAAAGCCAAAATGACCCACCAATACTTGCATTTCAAGGACAAGGAAGTTTGAGAAATACCAAAGAAAAACAATCGGTAGCCTATAACCATGTTCTGGACTTTGCGGTGAGCGTTCTACAAAATCGAGGCAACAACAACTAGGGGTGTACATGGTTGAGTTGGGTTGGATTGAGAAATTTTTTTGGATCAACCCAAAAGTTCGGGTTGGTTGGATTGGTAACCCAACTCAACCCGGAAATTTTCACAACTCAACCCAACCCAACCCAACCCAAACCTCTATTTTTGGGTTGGATTGGGTTCAAGTTGTTCCAAATAAAAAAAAAAAAAAAAAAAAAAAATTTGTGAATCAATTGCATATTTTCATGGATATTATGACCTATAAGTGTAATTTTTTTTTATCACCTATAGATTTTTAGTCGTGCAATGGATTCAAGACTTCTTTTAACTAAAAGTTGTGGTGCTATCACCTAAAATAATTACCACCTATAAACTTTTAGTTTAAACGTATCCAACCTTCTATTGCATTCATAGCAATGAATCAATTTCAACGTTACCTACATATAATTAATTTATCTACGTTTACAATATATAATCGTTCAACAAAATACTTAAAAATTTAGTTTTTGTAAAAGGGCAAGTAGTTTATCTTCTTCACAAATTTGAGCACAAACTTCAAGAGCACAAACTTAAACTTGTCCATTATATAAAAACAATAAAAATAAATAGTTTAAAAAAGAACGGTGGTTAAAATATTTTACTTACCTAAATAATTATTTGTGCATGACATTGGTGGAGCGGAGGTCTTCAATCATCTGAAAAATTAGAAAAATCTAAATTGTGATATAACAACATAGATTAGATTACAACAAATAGATAATAAATAAATTAGAGTTATCCGTCTCAAATTCTCTCTGTACACAGAACTCAAATTCTCTCTCGAAAATGTAGCAGTAAGACGCTACACTGGGAGGCTTAGTGTTTTCACGTTTTTGACAGCGTCGAGATGCTCTTCCCCAAGCTGGTAAGACTCCCCAAACCGAACTAATGGTGCTTGGAAACACCTTGTAATAAGACGTTCACTAAGAACTTAAATGACCAAGACATGGAACAATATCCAAATATTTCTTTTGAGGATGTTCCAACGGTTTTCAAAGAATTTAGCCAAGAAGAGTAAGAACATAATTACAAGAAGGTTTTGTCACAGAAACTCAAAGAGAGATTCCCCGGTTTTTCTATGTTTCTACAGTGTAGATGTGTAAATCTAAGAACTCTTTTCATTAAGATGAATACAAATGGGCAACACAGAATAAAAGAAAAGGAGCTGAACAAGGGACCCAAACAAAATTTATAGAAAGGCTCCCATTTGTTTCAAATAATTTAATCATAAAACCTCCTTCAAATTTGGCCCTCCTTGAATACTCTTATTTCTTTCAACACTAATTTCTTGCACAGACATTTTACATCCACAACAATTGAAAGCAAAATTCCATCCACAACCCCACCAACACAGACTAAAACGATGTCCATTTCAGTTGTACAACAAGCACTTGCAACCATATAACTGAATAGCAGTATGAACCAGCAAAGCACAAACAGGGAAGTAGATATAAACTTTCCTCCCAACAATTCAAAAAATGATCAAGAATGAACATCTTCTCATGGAAACTCAATTCAAATCCATCAGAGCATTCTCCAGCCTCTATTGATAGACCCATATTATCTTGGTTTTGGGCTACCAAATTTTGTTGGCAAATTTCAGTTAGTTCCTTGACGATTATGTCTAGTTGGTACTGGATCCGAGATAACATAGTGACAACATAGTGTTTCAAATGTTTAATTTTGAAGAAAAAAAAGTCATTTTCATAAAATTTGTTGTGTTTGTTAATCACCCAAAATGACTTCATAAAAAAATGATTCTAAGAAACGTGTTGTTGGGTGTTTAATTGGAAACTCCTTCCAAACTTTGATGACATACGAAAATGACCAAAATGCCTTCACACTACCTTCACCTCTCTTTGGCCGCTTACTTTTTGATGAATAAGCAAACAAAGTTTGGGAATAATGGCCTAAACCAATGTGATATGAACCAAGAGACATCAATCATACAATATACTTCAATGAAGATGTGAAAAAAATGTTGTTGAAATTATCAAAAAGATATTCCAATTCATGCCACATTGAAGAAGAAGTTTCATTATAAATTTTGGGTTTTAAGACTTTTTATTTACTTTAGGTTACAATTACATAATTGTTAATTATGGTCATAAAGTATGAATGTTATGCCTTTAATAGTTTCATTTTGAGGCTATATAAAGCCATGTATGTTGTATTTGTAAGGGGACTTGGAAAATATAGTAAAAAAAGCATTTGTGCTTTCTTTAGCCAATGGCTAAATTTCTTTGCAATTCTATGTAGTTTAGGTTGCATGTAGAATCATTCAAGCTAGACATGATCAATCTTGCTTGTGAAGTGATTCGAATCTCAAACAAGTGTTCTTGCTTTGAGATATTTGATCAACAAGAATCATTCAAGCTAGACATGATCGATCTTGCTTGTGGAGTGATTCGAATCTCAAACAATGTTCTTGCCTTGAGATATTCGATCAACAAGGTAATCCGAATCTTACTCCCCTTGTAGTGATTCCATATCATATCACAATGACAATGCATATATATATATAGGAAGAACCCAAGCTTTCGTTGAAAGAAATGACAAAGACATACAAAAACCAATCCAGCAAAAGGAGACCTCAAGAGTAATCTGATGACCATATGGATTTAATCAGAGAGCGGTTGACCAAGCAAAAATGCTTTGTTCTTGTGGAAAATCTGGATTGCAATTCAGGATAATGTTTCTAATTAGGACTCTTTTCCATCGAGCCCTTTAATCGATTACATTAAATTCGAGAATCATTGTGGAGAACGATTGGATACCCCTGTTATTTTTTTCTTTTTTTTCTGGATGTAGGCCTTTTTCAGCCACTAAACCAAGTATATATATGTATTCCAAATTTATACAGCAGAAACAGATCTAAGAACTCATTATTTAATGAAAAACCAAAGACAAATGGAGGAATACACGTGAACAAAGTACAAAACGAAGTCTATAAAAAGGCTCTAATTTATATCACGAATACAAAACCTCCTCCAATTTCGGCCCGTTTTCCTTGAAACCCTTTATTCCTTTCTAAACTTCTTGCACAGATATTCTACGCCCAGCACACTTAGAAGCTAAATTCTAACTACGACTCCACCAAAAAAGGGACCAGAACGTTGCCATATCATTTGCATAACAAGTACTTACAAGCATATAATTCAATCGCAGTAACAGCAAGCAAAGCACAGACAATGAAATAGCTATAAACATTCCTCCCAACAATTGTAGAATGATCAAGCATGAGCATCTTCTTATGGAAACCGAATTCAAATCCATCACAAGATTCACCAGCCTCCACTAGATCCATATCATCTTGGTTTTTGGGTATCAAATTTTGTTGGCAAAATTCAATTAGTTCCTTGCAGATTATGTGTAGCTGGTACTGAGCCCGATGTAACATGGTCATGGCATCCAGGAAAAGTAAAAAGTAAATGAAATTCCATAAAAGACTTACAGCCAAAATGACCCACCAGTCATTGCACTTTAAGGACAAAGTCTGAGAAATACCATAGAAGAACAAACGAACCCAAATGAGATAGCCAAAAACGATGTTCTGAACTTTGTTTTTATGGTAACACACTTTTGTTTCTTGCTTCTCATTCACATCTTTCAACTCCTTAATCCACCTCTTCAACTCCCCATGCGCCATGACTACAGAATTGAATTGGGTATTCAACTAGTCCCAATCAATAAAAAGGAATTCGAGAGTATGATTAAGAAAGAAAGGGAACTGCACTATTAGGAGGGAATAGCCTAAAACTGGATATGAATCTCTCCTTGGAAAGATCAACCTTACATAGGCTTGTCTACAAAGAAAAATCAATGGGAATTTCCTGCCTACAAGCTCTGTGGTTGTTAAATTCACGAAGCTTCCCTTAAATTCCCTACATAGGATCTTCGAAAGGGAAAAACACCGACATGGGTTGTCGTTTCTAGTTCACATTTCTTAATGACGGCTAACCGTACTCACCGTTACACAGGTGGAGGGTGATGATTGGGGGATTATTGGCCTCTATTGTACTTGTGTATTCAGATTATCCGATTCGGCAAAAGCCCCCACCCAATTCTTGATGAATCCATTCACTTACAATATCTATTTCTAACCCTTTCAACTCTTTTTGCCCTCGTGATATTTCCTAAATTCACCGTCAATCTCCCTCTCTCATCCCCATTTACTTGACTAGAAAGGGAGCCGACTAAGAAAAGCCCACAATCCACGATCAGAAAAGGGAGCATGCTCTAAATTACTGAACAACAGGAAACGCGGATAAATTATCTCACATTTTTCAAAGATACCGGTGCGGAGTACCTGCCAATCCGGAATTGGAAAAGGGCCGAGTCAACTGGATGAACTTCGATCCACCATGTTGGCGTTCCGGAAACTGGATTACGAAGCTTCATCATTCGGCTTCGGCTTCCATTTTTTTCAAAGATGCCATTTCAAATTTTGCTCGGGAAATTGACGTGAAGGCATTATCTACCTTCGTTTATTTAAACGTTTATTTAACAGGAATTAGGAAACGTATTTAACGGGAAATGAGATCCTATTACCTATATCATTATTATCCATCCCCTCATTTACTATAATTATACTTATAATATTTAAATTAAATACTTGTAAAAAAAATTAATTATTAATTATTATGTTATAATATTACATTTTAAAATTTTAAAATTTATTTTCGTAATTTTTTTATGAAATATATTGATTTACTAATAATTTTTTACAAGTTTTTCAAGATTATATTAAAAAAATAAAATAATAGAACAATTATTTTTAAAGGAATAATAAACGAAAAAAATACCAAGAAACTCTATCTCGTTCTCGAAATCCTTCAAAAATAAATGAAAAATCTGCATGGATGGAATAATGAAATAGGTGGAGGGGATAGGAACGAGGATGTGTTTGGTGGACATCTCTAATTTCCTTCGTTTATATAACTCTTCGAATATATTTTGTTTATATTTTAACAAATATAATTTATAAATTTTAAGATTTTATTTAATGAACTTTTTTTAACAAATTAAAAATTAAAAAAAAAAACTAACATATTTGCCAATGATTTCAAAATTACTTAAAAAAAAAAGAGTAGTGGTTGTGTAGTCGGTTCTTCGTATTAAATCTCGGTTTTGTATAATAATACACAAGAACAAAGAAATAGGTATAGAAAGAACCAAAGGGAAAACTCATGTTTGTTTTCCTTTATTTGCAACCTAAATTTGAACGTTAGTTTACAATACAATTCTTCTAACTCCGAGCCTATGCTACCCAAAGGCGACGATAAGGGACCGATTATAATATATAAAAAATTACCTCTCTATGTTTTAGTTTGGGACGGATTTTTTTTGTAATTTGAGACTCTTTTAACAGGTAGCTACTATAAAATGACGATTTTTCCTTAATATATATTTTATTATTGTATAGGAACTAATAAAATGAGTTTTTTCTTCAATGGTAGAATTAATGATATGAATTAGCTAGCAATGCTTATTTTTCATTTTCATTTTCTTCAAGAATCTATCTTGATCATCAAATAAATAATAAAATACCTTTTTTGGTGGAACCATATAATAAAATACCTTTTTACCAACAAGTTTTTGTGTCTCACTCATGCCTTTAGTCATGCTCAAAGAATTAAGGATCCCTTCAAACAATTACAAAATTTAAGAACAAATTTTGGATAATGGTAGAAGTTTCTCGTAATCGTGTGTTAGCATATATTGTCTGCTTTGACCGGTTACATATTACCGTTAGCCTCAATCCGTTACATATCGTCGTCAACCTCACGGTTTTAAAACGCATATGTTACATTTCCTTCTCCAATCGATGTGGGATCTTACAATCCACCTTGGGGGATAGCGTCCTTGTTGGCACACCGCCCGATGTCTGGCTTTGATACTATTTGTAAAAGCTCAAACCCACCGCTAACATATATTATCCGCTTTGGCCCGTTACGTATCACTATCAGTCTCACGATTTTTAAAACGCGTCTAATAGGGAGAGGTTTCCACACCCTTATCAGAAATGGTTTGTTCCCACTATGGGATCTCACAATCCACCTCCCTTAGGGGCCAGTGTAGTGTTTCGTTCCTCTCTCCAACCAATGTGGGATCTCACAATCCACCTTCCTTAGGGGCCAATGTCTTCACTGGCACACTACCCGGTGTTTAGCTTTGATACCATTTGTAATCGCCCAAGCCCACCGCTAACAAATATTGTCCGTTTTGGCTCGTTACGTATCGCCGACAACCCACGATTTTAAAACGCCCCTATTAGGGAGAGGTTTCCACACCCTTATAACGAATACTTCGTTCTCCTCTCCAACCGATGTGAGATCTCACATCTGTCCTATATAATATTAATAGATACTAAATTGATGAAATGAGGTGTATACTAACATTGGAAGAATACACATAACACCTTTTTCACGTAGAGCATTGTTCATATCATAAAGGAAAATTGGCTCAATGTGAAAAAAGGTACTTTGCATAAGGTCTAATTCCTCATACATTGAATTGACGAAAACATGAGTTAGTGAGATCAAGAGAAGTTGTGTGTAAGCCGTGGTGGACTGGAAGATGCCACACAAGGTGCAGAACTGTAATTTAGAGTGTCCCTATTTTGAAGACTAAAAAGTTATGATAAACCAAAATTTTACCATTCTTGTAAAATGAATTATAAATTAATCTCAACAACAATGTTAGATTTACAAAATCTAATTAATAAAAATATATACAGTAAATAAAGTTTCAACAAGATACCTTCTATCGTGTAAATCTTCAAAAGTTACACAAAATAAAAAAAAAATACATTAAATTTATATAATTAAACAAAAAGTTGTAACCTCTCCAAATTTAAACTTAAATAATCTTGAAATCTTTAAAATTTTATATATTTTATAAGCATAGTTATAAAGACACGAAAAAAACACATGAAAATGAGTGGTCATTTAGCTAAAACAAAATTGTATTGAAAGAGATATAATCCAAATAAGATCGCACACTACGATGGCGCTCGCCTATATGATCGCATATACCCGTAATCATAGTGTGCGGTTTAATTTTTATCATATTTGTCTCGATACAACTTCGTTTTAGTTAAACGATCACTTATTTGAGATACCTATTTTTCTAACTCAATAATAATAATAATAAAATTTTAAAAAGTCCATGAACGAGTTTAAATTTTGAGAAATTATAAGTTTTAAGTTCGATGGTCTAATTGGACGATTTTTTTTTTCAAATTTCGAGTAAATTGCCCAATTTAGTTTTTAATTTTAAATTTGAGACTCTTATTTTTTAAATTTACAAATTTTGCCTTCTAACTTTTAAAAATAATTTAAATTCATAAATTTATTAGATTTATAAATCTATTAATCATTTTTTAAATATTAAAAATTAAATACAGAAATTAGGAAGAAAAGAAAAGAAAATGATTTCCTAATAGACAAGGGGCACTTTACCTCATCCCCAAGAAAGAACACAAACGAACCCTATTCTTTCGTCCCTTTCCATTTCACCAATTGGATCTTGTTCTTGCGACTCCGATTCTCTCTGCAAGCCAATTTGTCAGCAAATCCGTTTTCGTTGCTCTCTCCGTTGTCTGAACTTCATCTCACTCTCGTCGCCGTCGCCCACGTTCCAGTGTACACTCCCTCTCTCTCTCACACAAATCTTTTGGTTATTTTTTCTTTTTGAATAAAGCTTGTGTTTAGGTCTGGTTGTTCGTTTTAATTCTTTTATTTGGGAACGAATCTCTGATATGTGATCTGTGTGATTTGGAACAAACCTGCATTTGATCTTTCAGCTTTCAGAAATTGATGCTATCTGAGTTAAATCTGTTTCTGGGGTTCAAATGGGATACAGAAGCATTATTGTTCTTTAGGGCAGCTTAGTCTCAAATTAGGTTGCTAATTTGTAACCCTTTTATTTCTTTTGCGTTTTTTTATCTGCGAGCCTCTTGTCTTTCAGGTTATAACTTATGAGTTTTCTTTTCTAAGTATGGATAAATTATTGAAACATACTTTGAATAATCCATTCTTCAGAGACATCATTTCCTTTAAGGTTTGTTACTTGTTTTGTTTCTCATTTTGAGATTTGGGATTAAGAAGCTGTTGTACCTACATTACATACTTAAGAATCTTTTGGTTCTTGTTCGTGGAAATTCGAAGCTGTTGTGTAGGTAACATTTTTTACAGTAGTTGGTTCAAAGATGACATCTTCTTTATTGATGAAATGAAGCGTAATTTGAGTATTTCTCTTTCAGTCTCTCATTTACGTGAGTTTGAAAGTTCTTTGGTAGATTTATTGCAGTTAGCCTAATTTCTCTCTCAGATGGTTTATTGAGTTTGTTAAGTCCTCTCTAGGATGGTTTCTTGAGTGTGTTGTTTCGGTACCTTTGAGTGGAAGGAAGTCGTTTCAAGTAAAAGCTGTTCTGTTGAAGAAAGGATGGCTGGTTTTCTGGGAAATGCTAAAAAGATTTCCTTAGAAAGTTTGATGAACGAATTCAGTCAGATTTTTTGAAGTATTTGTTTGATGCACCTAAGACTTCGTCTAATGCTCTTTTGCTGGCAGTGTCCAAGGGAAAATCAAATTATAGCAGTTATGTAGAGGTTGTTAAGAAGAACTTGATGGATACACATTTTTCAAAGTTGTTCTTTTAGACTTCTTATTTACAAAGAATGGGATCAGTTGTTTAACAATTCAAGGGTATCAAGACAAGCTCATATTTTTTCTCAACATTTCCCTTTGCTTTTGGAAGCTGGAAGTTTGGTTTGGGGGGTCTTCCCCTTTTAGATTTTATGACAGTTGGTTGTAAATGTCAGATTATGATCAATAATTATCCTTGGTGATTCAATGAAAGTTCTATCTTGGAACACATGGGGATTTGGGTACTATTTGAAAATTACTCAGTTGAAGAAGTTTCTGCAGCACCATTGTCCTACTTGGTTCTTCTACAAGAATCAACTGTTGGTATATTTTGTTCAAAACTCATTAAATTCATGTGGAGTTCCAAAGTAGCATTGTATGTTCCTGTACTTAGTGCTTTAGTTGGAGAAAAGGAGGTTGATATAACATTTGTTTTGGCATTTTCCAATGGAGCTTTCAATGCCCAGTGTTTATATTTTGGTTGATTAGTGGCTGAAGTAAAATTTCGTTTTAAGTGGCCTTTCCTTGGGGGAGTTAGTGCAACCTATTTTCATGAAGAGCTGAAAAGGTGGTTGATATAGAATTTATTTTGGCGTTTTCCAAAGGATCTTTGCATGTTACGGTTTTTAATATTTGGTTTGTTTGGGGCTGAAATCAAGTTCCGATTTAAGTGGCCTTTTATTGAGGAAGTTATTACAACTTGTTTGCAAGAAGAGCTTTTAAAAAATGACTTGCTGGTGCTGAGAAGCTCTTAATAATGCATGAAACATGTATAGTTTTATGATTCCCAGGGCTAACCTCTATTTGATTGTTATTACCTCTAGGTGCTTGATTTTTCTTTTTCTTTCTCTGTTTTTACTCCCTTTGAGAGTGACTATCGCGTGAACATTTCCTTTTCATTATATTAATGAGAAGTTGTTTCTTGTTCCACCCAAAAAAAAAAATAATAATAATAATAAAAAAATAATTATGACGTTTCCTTTACTAGTTTGTTTCTTGGGAATTTCCAAATTCTGAATCTTGTCTGCTCAACCGCTGCCTTTGGCTGCTGGGTCTTTTTCAAAGATATCATAAGAGTTTATTATGAAGTGGATAGAGAGGGGCAAGTGCGGGATTGAGATAGGGAGCCAAGAACTTCAGATAGAGGGACTTGGAAGCTTTGTGTTTCTGTTGCTTTCCGATAATTTTCTCCACATTTGGAAGAAATATTAATATATAAGCTGGGATAGAATGTGGTAGTATAATGCAGGACTTTATAGTTATTTGACAAGGAGGGACTTTCATACGTTTTGTTTTTACTGTCTTAATAAAGTTTTCACGTTCTTAAGTGACTTGCTTCTGCAGGTTCAAGTCTGTAACAATGTCGTCATCTTATCTACCTGCCACTACTGATTCAATTGCTGAGGCTTTAGAAGCTAAGAATCCGTCAGAGTCTATCTCAATCCTTTACCGTATTCTTGAAAACCCTTCATCTTCCCCTGAGGCTCTACGGATAAAAGAACAGGCCATAACAAATCTCTCGGATCTTCTCAGACAAGAGAATCGTGCAGAGGATCTTCGGAACCTTTTGACTCAACTTAGGCCTTTCTTTAACTTGATACCAAAAGCAAAAACAGCAAAAATTGTCCGAGGAATCATTGATGCCGTGGCTAAAATACCAGACACATCTGATCTACAAATTTCCCTATGCAAGGAAATGGTTCAGTGGACACGTGCTGAGAAGCGAACTTTCCTTCGGCAACGGGTTGAGGCCAGGCTTGCAGCTCTTTTGATGGAAAATAAGGAGTACCCTGAAGCCTTAAATCTCCTGACTGGATTAATCAAGGAAGTTAGAAGACTGGATGATAAGCTCCTCCTCGTAGACATAGATCTACTGGAGAGCAAGCTCCATTTTTCTCTGAGGAACCTCCCTAAAGCGAAGGCTGCGCTTACTGCCGCAAGAACAGCTGCTAATGCCATATATGTGCCTCCAGCACAACAGGGCACTATTGACTTGCAGAGTGGAATCCTTCATGCGGAAGAGAAGGATTACAAAACTGCTTACAGTTATTTCTTTGAAGCTTTTGAAGCCTTCAATTCTCTTGAAGATCCTCGGGCTGTATTTAGCCTCAAATATATGTTGCTGTGCAAAATAATGGTTAACCAGGCGGATGATGTGGCAGGAATAATTTCATCAAAAGCGGGTCTACAATACGTGGGAATTGAGCTGGATGCCATGAAGGCTGTAGCTGACGCACATTCCAAACGTTCGTTAAAACTTTTCGAGACGGCACTTAGAGACTTTAAGGCTCAACTAGAGGAAGACCCTATTGTCCACAGGCATCTCTCTTCTCTCTATGACACTTTGTTGGAGCAAAATCTGTGCAGGTTGATCGAACCATTCTCAAGAGTTGAGATTGCTCATATTGCCGACCTGATTGAACTGCCAGTGGATCATGTGGAAAAGAAGTTGTCTCAGATGATTCTAGACAAGAAGTTTGCGGGGACCTTAGATCAAGGTGCTGGATGCCTAATCATTTTTGACGACCCGAAGACTGACGCCATATATCCAGCCACACTGGAAACCATTTCCAACATTGGCAAGGTTGTGGATAGCCTCTATGTTAGGTCAGCAAAGATAATGGCATAAGGTTTCTGGCATCGGACTGAACCACTTCGAGCGAGCTGCTGTAGTTTTGCACTTCGGTTGCCTTCCGCCATGTTTTTTTACTCTTGAATTTCCTAAAGTAAGTCTATATGGTGATTTGAAAGAACTTTAGTTTGAAGTTTTAGCTGCAGAATTGTTCGGAGAAAGACGATTTAGGCTCATTCTTAAAACTTGAAATGAATTTAGATCAGTGTGTGTACCTTGCCCCTTTTTCCATTCTTTCGGACACAGGTACACACAAACCCATTGACAAGGTTATGCCCCCGGAGGAGGCCTGGGGAGAGGAAATTTTATCTGTACACCAACTTTTGTGCTTTGATTGGCGTCGCTTCTTTAGAACTATACGCCTGCAAGTCTGTGCTTTGCCATTGAACTCCCAAATACATGCTCTAAGTCAAGGTTTGATATTATGTTATTGTATGTGTGCGATCTATATCTATTTCATAATTTTTTTTTTTTGTTGGTTTATGTAATAAAATCATATATAATAAATACAAATATCACTTAGTTAGGATATGGGATATTGGAATTGCTCTTATATTTTTTTAGATAGTTTAGATAGTGGAGACAGTGAATTTGAACTCCTGAAATTATGTTTTCAAAATGGTAGGCTTATGAAATTGGCTACGAAAGTCAGTCACACTCATACAAATCGTTGATAAGCCTACATATACAAAAATTCATAACTCTCAAAGTTAAGATCTAAGTGTATATGATTATTTTATTAATATTAATATTCTAAAGATTAAACTTTTATAGTCTAACCTTATAATAACTCATTATATAGATATCTCGATTTTGTGGGTATGATAAATTGATGATATATTTGAAAACTAAAATTAAAAGAAATACTCCACTAGTCAACGGGAACCAGGAAGTCTTCCCATTCCCATCCCTGTCACCTATTTCATTTTTTATCTCTGCAAATTTTTTTTATTTATTTTTTATGGAGATGAGAGAAAAGTTGTAAGTAGAAAATTTAATTTATAGTTTTCATTTTTTTAATATAATATTTATTATAAAAATCTATTAAATTATTATATTTCATAATTAATTATATATATAATATAAAATGATCTATCAATATAATTTTAAAAAAATTTAAATTTTAATAATTGAAGCATATGTTTAATAATTAAAGAAAATTTACACCATAGTCTTTATTATAAATTTAGAGTCTCAAAATTAATTAATTTATTTTTTTAATTAATTAATTAATTAATTTAATATATATTATAGTTAAAATTATATTTATATTAAACAAATCCTCGAATTTGAGTGGAGATAGGGACGGTAAAAATAATCTCATCCCAACCCTATTTATCTCGAGTGAAAAATTGTTTCCAGTCAAAATCAGGAATCTACCCCTGATTGGGAGCGGTTACACCATCCAAAAAGGGAGGAATGTTGGAATTTGGTTGGCCAAGGCATAGGACTTCCACGCAGACGCAGTTCCACCTGGTTTCTTCTCTGCAAGAAACTCTCCGCCGCCATTTAGTGACTTTATTTCTTTTTATTTTTATTTTTATTAACATTAAACTGTATTAAAATTTCTATTATTTTGGCACACGTTTAGCTATATGGAAAAGATCTCTTCATGTTTTCTCTTTATTCTCGAAAAGCCCATGTCTCTCCGATGTTTCGATCTCGTGGAGTTAAATGGACATCATTATTACCAACTTCATCTACTATTTATCTTAAATATGGTAAATAATAATGGTTCATAATGTTATCCAGTGTAATTTTAGTTATAAATTGAATTAATTAAAGAGTAAAATTAATTAATTTTGTATCATTAGATCATATATGTAACCACCGAAGTCCACTGTTATCAAATATTATTTTGTTTTCGAACTTCCTTTCAAGATTTTTAAAACGATTGTGCTAGTGAAAAGTTTTCACTCTTATAAAAAAATAGTTTGTTTTTCTCTCAAACTAATGCGGGATCTCATAATTAATAATCGGTATATTCAAAAGGTTTTCTTACTAGCTCAAAGCAATAAAATAATTAATTTAATTAAAAGAAAAATTTGAAGTGTTATAAATAATATTTAATATATTATATATTCAATAAAAACATATCAAATTTGTATTTAATTATTAGATATAAAATAAGAACAAATGAATCAAATTCATATTTAATATATTAATATATTAAATATAAAAGAGAAACACACACTTGTTTGTTGGAGATACATTAAATACTAAAATAATTAAATAAAATTATAAACATTTTCAATAATAATAGAATCTACTATCTGCGATATTTTTATTTATTATATACGATTTTTGCACATTAAGTAACAACAAACTTCCATATAATACTATAATATCGAACCTTTCTGAAAGGGGTAGGAGACTTAGAGGTTGTATTGGGGAGTTCAAGGGCAGAGCACAGAGTTGCAGGCGTATAGTTCTAAAGAAGCAACGCCAATCAAAGCACAAAAGATGGTGTACACATAAACTTTCCTCTCCCAAGGCCTCCTCCTAAATGCTGAGGTTGAGTTTATGAGCATCAATTCCTGTTCCAGTGAGAGTCTATGGGTTGACTGATCTCCGGCCTCCATTAAAGAAGCTTTAGTGTCAGCTTGTTCTTTTTTGATTGCCAAGAGTTTTCGGTAGAGTCGATGATGTGTTTGGAGAATGAGATGGAGTTGGTTTTGGTGGCGGTAGAGCATGAGAGCAGCGTCCAGAAAAAGCAGCATGTAAACCAAGCTGCATAAACAACTTAGAGCAACAATCACCCACCACTTGCCATTACAGCTGAGGGTAGAAATGTTAGAAGCAAAATTGGTGTTGGAGACGCCGAAGAAGAAGAAGAAGGCACGTTCCCAAACGAAATAAGCGACAATGATAGCGTGTAATTTGGTGTCGTAGTAATTCACTCTGCTTTCTACCGTCTCCCACATGCCTTTCACTTCTTCCATTCTCTTCTCCAACTGTTCTTCAATTTCCATTATTCTCATGAACATGAACAAGTCAAGAAGAGAGCTGAATGGTGGATACAGAGACAATCGACAATGGTATCGTTATATATATTTATATCTTGTTTCTGCCATCCATGTCCCCTTAATTGGTTGCACTGTATAATCTAAATTAATTTATTAGCTGAAGCCTACATTTGTGGAATTTTGTGTTGCCCACTTGACGTTGACGGACCTGACCCCAACATGCTTAAAATATTTATGGCCAAGAATGCAAAAGGCGTCAATGGTTGGCTGTATGCAATCCCTTTTGACTTACTGGCAGAAGGATGCAAGAGTCGGTTAACAAGTGATTGTCACATTTGTCTATTTTATCTTCCACATTTTATATTTATTTAGCTCCAAATAAGTCAAAAGGGATTGGATGATCTTGCATCGCTTGTGTTTGATTGGCTCTTCTTGGGTAGGAACCAAGAGTCACGACCCGATTTTCGAGGCTTCGAAACTCGGATCGTGACCCCAAAGACGAAATCGAGAACGAACAAAAGGAAAAGAAAATAAAAAGAAGAGTAAAATAAAAAGATGAAAATCCAATAAAATTAAAATAGAAGGAAGCGGAGTGTAATTTTCAAATATTTCAAAGAGGATTTAAATTTACAAAAAAAAAGAAATACAATGCAAATAAAAAGGAATTTACAAAAGACTCCAAAGGACCGAAAGGGACTGACGCTCTGGAACGATCCCCTCTGTGACCGCACAGCTCTCGAATGCTCCTCCACCTCGACCGGCACCTAAAAAAAAAGGGTAGAAAGGAATGAGTATAAAAATTATACTCAGTAAGCCACCTACTTGTAGGCTCTCTTCGCATCCTAACTTAACACGGTCTCCTGATCCGGTTCTAAGACATCTAGTTCTAATCTCAGCCCCTTGGGGCTTGCCCCTTGGGTTCCATCGGATCATCGTCCTTTCATTAGGCACCTAGAGGTTCCTTATGCCAAGCTGATATGGTCGGTATCTCTCTATGAGGCGCTACCTCAACATGGCTATCTAGGACTACATGGTATCTAGCCTAGGGGTGTGCTGAATACCTCCTAAGCCCATGTGGTCCCCCTATGGGGGGCGCGACCCAACCCGTTCCCATGCAGCTAATGGGCTGTACGACGTGGGGACACATTTCCCATGCGAAATGGCTAAGAGCAGTAAGGACTGGTCAGGAACCCTTGGTCCTCCCACGAAGCTATAGATACCATTCTCACACTAGCAATCTATGAACGCTCCTAAGGTACCTTGTTGTCGTGATAATCCGCTAAGTTCCTAGGGTAAGGTTAAGTCTGGCTAGAGCGACTTATCGCCCCTAGCAGCAATTCCCTAGGCTTATCATATAAATGGGTCATAGAAAATAATAGAGTGTGCATGCAACCGTCTTCTAACATCATAATACATAATTCATGTAAACTAGGCACGCAGGCTCGACGGGGCGATGGCCTCCATCAAGCACCCAGAACACGAGGTTCGCGCTCAAGGGGGCGAAGTCATCCATCAAACACCCGGAACGCGGAATGCACAATTCTAACATAAATTATTTATGCATACATACGTGCAGCGGAAGCTTAAAGTGTACAAGCAACACTCAGATAATTCACCCAATACGCCCGTAACAATCGACTTGCCTGATCTCATTCATGGAAAGCTAATCTAAGGCAAGTATACTAGCGTGCATGCTATCCAGGCGAATCCTACAAGTATTTCTTCCTAAATACCGGGTGGTGACTTACCTGGTTGACGCGTGCCCTTTCGCTAGCGTTTCTCTGCCCGTGAGGTGTCTAGAAATACTGATTTCCTTAAGTTAGGTCCCTATTGACATGCAAACAATATTAGAACTGGAATCAGGACAAAAATCGGGCAAACGGGCAAAAACGGCCGTTTCACGCGCGCTCACGCGCCGGTAGTACGCTGGCCACGCGCGTGGGATCGCGCCAGTCGCAGGCTGCATGCACGCCTACCATGCGCGGCAGCTTCCGCGCAGTCGCGGGTCGGCCGGTTCGGTTCGGCTCGGCTCGGCTCGCGTTTGCGGCTCGGCTCGGGCTTACAGGCGACACGTGTCGTCGCCTCACTGGAGCTATGTTGCTCCAGCCGACGGTCGACGCGTGTCCGGCGCTTTTCACGCCGCCCTCCGCCGCTCGCCGGCCGACCTTTTTTTTTTTTTTTTTTTTTTTCCTTTGCCCCTGCAATCCGTAAAACTGTGCCCCTTTCCGATTTTCATATCTTTTGATTCGTAGTTCGGATCGTGTTACGTGCTACGTCCTAGTATTTTTTTTGTAATTTTTTGCTCGACTACCAGATGGGTTAAGAGCGTCGGAAGTTCACTCACCGTTCACGAACGATACTCGGATTTCCGCCTTCAGATCGAGGTTTCAACCAAACTTTTTCAAAGATCTTGCAAAGAGTTGTTCCTAGATGAATATATCAAGGTTTTAGATCTTGATTCACAAAGAAAAACCGTAGATCTGAGAAAACGTTCAAGGTCTTACCTCGCGGGTTTTTCCGATTTCTTGATGGAAAATGAGACTCCAGCCCACCCACATTCTCTTTTCCCTTCCAAGAAAGGGTCCTTGCATCATGATCTTGACCGGGATAGACTCCGACGATAGTTTTCGGTGAGTCTTCCGGCAGTTCATTCTTCCTCCTCTCTCTAAGTTCTCTCTAACCCTTTTCTCTCACTATTTCTCTTTTGCAGGACCCTTGATGCGATTTCATTTGGACCCCTTTAGTGGTTGGAGGGGCAAACTTACCTATTTGCCCCTTGACTTTTCCTATTTGTTTTCCTTTTCTTTTTCTTTTTCTTCGGGTATTACAAACTCTCCCCCCTTAGAAACTTTCGTCCTCGAAAGTTGGCGTCTCTTGGGAGAGTTTGGGATAAGCCCCTCTCACGTCTTCTTTAAGTTCTCAGGTTGCCTCTTCATTAAGGTGGTTACATTTCTTTTCTTTTCTTTCCTTTTTTTTTTTTTTGTGCGGTGTCGTGATCTTGACACGCTCTTGACCAACCTTAAGGGGAATTAAGCCCCATATATATTTTTCGCCCCGTCTTTGTGGCTTCGTCGGACCTTAGGCGAGGTTTGTCCGTCTACACACACTGCCTGTGCGTGCATGTTCAGTCGTCTGCGACACAACCGACTTGCCTCTACACTAGGCCAAGTCATTCGGCTCGACCTTGCCTCTACTCGGGCCAAGGTCTCTCAACGCAACGTCGCATCTCATCTTGTCATTTCGATCTCCATCGATATGGTTCATATGTCTTGACGCCATCCTGAGTCTCGAGATTTCATCGGCCATCACAATTCGTTCGGTCATGCCATCGAGAATGGGCCCGCGTGTAACTCATCTCCTTGGGACTTCCCGAACATCCATCCATCTGGGTTCTATTGAGGCATTGGCCCTCCCGTGCCCATGCCATGTCATTTACGGATACCGTTCCGGATAGCGGGTGTATGTAGCAACCTCTAACACGCGGGCTGGAGCGCAATACCGGCACACCCTTGCCGCCCGGTACTATCCTTGAAAAACCTATTTCAAAGGAAGTCGCCTGAGACGCTCGTCTCAGCACGCTCACCCACACTGTGACACGCGTATGTGTCATAGGGTAGCTCACTTTGGCCGCAGGGCTCAAGGGTGGTGGAGAGCTAACACCATGGTACCCCCTCGAGACTTTTACCAAGGTGGTCGCTCGTTCATACC
Organism: Cucurbita ficifolia; assembly: GCA_033971965.1. Lineage (NCBI taxonomy): Eukaryota > Viridiplantae > Streptophyta > Magnoliopsida > Cucurbitales > Cucurbitaceae > Cucurbita > Cucurbita ficifolia. The sequence goes on from CM066976.1 coordinate 6,598,531, forward strand.
AATGCTTTGTGTCTCGGTCTGACCCAACAAAGACTGGTAACCATATAGGCGTACTACTTCTTTGACATATAACTGATCTCATCGATCTACTCGATAAGTGGTCTCACCTGGAATGAAGTGAGTTGTCTTGGTTGGTCTACCCCAACTATCCAAATCACGCAAAGACTCTGCTTGGTCCTTGGCAAACTCGAGATAAAACCCATACCCACTACTTCCCATTTAAGGGTTGTAGCAATCTTGTTGGGTGCTATCTCGGTGCCTTCACCTGCTGGCAGCATCGTCTTACGAAACCTGCCATGTCTCTCTTCATTCCTGGGCCACCAATAGCATCCCTTCAGATAACTTCTTACATCCTACGTGGAACATATCAGGTGTACTGTGGGCTTCAGCTATAATGTCTTTTAGGATTTCCTCGTCTCGGGAAACACACAGGCAGTCTTGCCACTGCAGGCCACCGTCTGCGGAGACAGAATACCCAGTTGGTCTTTCCAGCCCAGTCTGACTCCACACTTTGTTAAGGTGTTCATCAGATCTCTGGGCATCAATGACACGTTTTCATAAAGTGGGTTGCATGGTCATCTGTGCTATCTTATCGATATCACCTTAAATTGCAACCTTGATTTTAGCATTCTTCATTTCATCTTGTAACTTCCCTTGCTTGGTGATCATTGCAGAAGTATGAACAGTTTGTGTCATTCCATCTGCATGACCAAGTACTCGAGGCTCTTTAGTTAGTGTATGCTTGCACTTTTCTCCATGCTCGTAATGTTGCCATGTCTGCATGGCAAACACGGATGCTGCTAATTCAAGGTTATGGGTAGGGTAATTTTGTTCGTGCTCTTTCAATTTTCTTGAAGCGTAAGCTACTGCCTTGCCATTCTGCATAAGCACGCACCCTAAGCCCTTACATGAGGCGTCTCTATACGTTACAAGGTTGTCTAGCCCATCTTGAACTGATGCAGTCACGAACCTTTACTTAAGTTTCCTGGACACTCTGTTCGCCTGTTGGTATTCAATCGAAGGGTTTTCCCTCCTTGGTTAACTGTGTAGGCACTGTAAAGATCCTTGAAATATCACGTACGAGTCTTTCGAAAGATTTCTAGAAACTTCGTACCTTAGTGACTGTGGTCAGTTTTGGCCACCTCATAGCTACTTCAACCTTAGTGGTGTCTACTACGAACTCTCCGCTTTACACCACATAACCTCAATGTCATCTCAAACAGCCAAAACTGGCACTTTGGAGATCTTTGCGTATGATTGATGTGTTCATAACGCCAACAAACCTTCCTCAAGTTTTCACTATCATATCGTCAAAGACGACCACCACGGTGATAGCAAGGAAATCTCATGAACCTTCGATTTTTGTAAACTTAAGCTTTCACAAGGCATTGGTCAGGTCGAAAGGGCTTATCAGTAAACTCACCTTCCTCATGACTCTGGAAGGCAGTCCTCGACATGTCCCTCCCTTTGACCCTCATAGGAGGTACCCTGACCTTGTTGAGACCCCTTACGGTCCTTACTGCCTCACCAAAAATAGCCTCGTAATTGCATCTCATTTGGTTAACACATGTCTTTCCTCATAACGAGACGCTCCGTCACGTAGTTCGCTTGAGTATTAATACTCATTTGAGCTACGTACGGCTCTTTTGGAAGTGAGGGATCCTTGCATGAGTCCTTTGCGTTCACCTAGGCTAACTCCTGCAGTATCTTTATGACTAAGCTAGTCACGTCTCCTCTCGTAATGATTTCTCATCACTGGATATTTCGAGCACGTGAACCTTTCAAGTTCTTGTACCGTATTCTAGGGAACTCTCTGAAGACTCTTATTTGGTAGCTAGCCTCCCTCAAACTTTGAGGATGCTATGTCAGTGTCTTCTCTAAGACGTATCATGCCTCTGCTAGTCTTACCTAGTTACAAGTCACCATCTCACTACCTTCTGGTGGTCTTTAGCATCCCGTTGTCTAGGAGTTCTACCTCAGTCTGAGCATGCTTCACAAGTACGGCGTCATGCTCATGTGTGTAGCTAGAATCCTGCTCTTTGTAATCCGGGTGACCTATTCGAGGGTATGTTCTTACTAACACGCATCTAGACTTTCTATCTCCAGACGGCGAGAGCGTGACCATAACTTGACCTCTTTTCCTACTGTTCTCGACCCCGAGGTTCACCAGACTACCTTGACAGTTCTACGTCCTTTACTTTGTGAGCATGCTTGTCCTGACCAAAGGATAGATTAGAACTCAGCTTTATGGTTCTAACAACCACGTGCTGCATTTGAACTTGATCCTCTCCACCAAGGTCTAAAGCGACTTGTTATCTATTAGGTGATCCGTCAATAGGAATATCCTACACCCCATGTCTCATTAGTAGCATAAAGCGCACATCATGCTTTTGGAATTCCATAACTGAAACTTAGCTTGTGAAGATTCCAACCGACCTTGAAGCCATGACCTCCATAGCTTCACTCTCAATGTTGGTGAAATTTATTTCTCGACCTCCAACTTAACCAAACTAACTTATGAAATTGGTTCGCTTGAGGGGTGCATAACTCCTATAGTGGTCGCCCTTGTCTGTAAGAACTTTGTCTAGGTCTACTACGTGGTTTGCCCTAAGGCATGCTCTATACTGTCTAGGCCTGCGATGCGGTCACAAAGGAGGCATGCTTGACATCTAGAATTATGGTCATGGGAGGCTGAGCCATAGGTATACCATCTCTTACTAGACTTTAAAAAGTCTAATATACATCTCTATGGGTTGGACGTCACGCACTTTGCGGAGTCACCCCTTTGTCTTCCTAAGGCCAGTAAGTTATAACGTGAACCCTCTCGGCCTCCTCACAATAACTCAAATCTAGCATCGACGGTACTAGAGTGAACATTCACTATTAAACACTCTAAGGTCTAATCATCGTTACCACTTTCCCAAGACAAAAGTCCAATTTTTTTTTCTTTTTTTACAGACTTACAACCACTCATATCCTATTAAATAGGGTAAGAATGCGTACCTGGTCACGGCGAGGCGTGTCGTCGAGCTGAGTCACAGAGGTATACGACTCTCTATCCTAGAAAAAGTCTACAGAATCTAAAACCTGACTGCTCTGATACCAATCTGTCACGACCTGATTTTCGAGGCTTCGAAATTCGGACCGTGACCCAAAAGACGAAATCGAAAACGAACAAAAGGAAAAGAAAATAAAAAGAAGAGTAAAATAAAAAGATGAAAATCCAATAAAATTAAACTAGAAGGAAGCGTCGTGTAATTTTCAAATATTTCAAAGAGGATTTAAATTTACAAAAAAAAGAAGTACAATGCATATAAAAAGGAATTTACAAAATACTCCAAAGGACCGAAAGGGACTGACGCTCCGGAACGACCCCCTCTGTGACCGCACAGCTCTCGAACACTCCTCCACCTCGACCGGCACCTGAAAAAAAGGTAGAAAGGAATGAGTATAAAATTATACTCGTAAGCCACCTACTTGTAGGCTCTCTTCGCATCCTAACTTAACACGGTCTCCTGATCCAGTTCTAAGACATCTGGTTCTAATCTCAACCCCTTGGGTTCCATCGGATCATCGTCCTTTCATTAGGCACCTAGAGGTTCCTTATGCCAAGCTGATATGGTCGGTATCTCTCTATGAGGCGCTACCTCGACATGGCTATCTAGGACTACATGGTATCTAGCCTAGGGGTGTGCTGAATACCTCCTAAGCCCATGTGGTCCCCCTATGGGGGGCGCGACTCAACCCGTTCCCATGCAGCTAATGGGCTGTACGACGTGGGGACACATTTCCCATGCAAAATGGCTAAGAGCAGTAAGGACTGGTCAGGAACCCTTGGTCCTCCCACAAAGCTATAGATATCGTTCTCACACTAGCAATCTATGAACGCTCCTAAGGTACCTTGTTGTCGTGATAATCCGCTAAGTTCCTAAGGTAAGGTTAAGTCTGGCTAGAGCGACTGATCTCTCCTAGCATCAATTTCCTAGGCTTATCATAGAAATGGGTCATAGAAAATAATAGAGTGTGCATGCAACCGTCTTCTAACATCATAATACATAATTCATGTAAACTAGGCACGCAGGCTCGACGGGGCGATGGCCTCCATCAAGCACCCAGAACACGAGGTTCGCGCTCAAGGGGGCGAAGTCATCCATCAAACACCCGGAACGCGGAATGCACAATTCTAACATAAATTATTTATGCACACATACGTGCAGCGGAAGCTTAAAGCGTACAAGCAACACTCAGATAATTCACCCGATACGCCCGTAACAATCGACTTGCCTGATCTTATTCATGGAAAGCTAATCTAAGGCAAGTATACTAGCGTGTATGCTATCCAGGCGAATCCTACAAGTATTTCTTCCTAAATACCGGGTGGTGACTTACCTGGTTGACGCGTGCCCTTTCGCTAGCGTTTCTCTGCCCGTGAGGTGTCCATAAATACTGATTTCCTTAAGTTAGGTCCCTATTGACATGCAAACAGTATTAGAACTGGAATCGGGACAAAAATCGGGCAAACGGGCCAAAACGGCCGTTTCACGCGCGCTCACGCGCCGGTAGTACGCTGGCCACGCGCGGCAGCTTCCGCGCAGTCGCGGGTCGGCCGGTTCGGTTCGGGTCGGCTTGGCTCGCGTTTGCGGGTCGGCTTGGGCTTACAGGCGACACGTGTCGTCGCCTCGCTGAAGCTGCGTTGCTCCAGCCGACGGTCGACGCGTGTCCGGCGCCTGTCACGCCGCTCGCCGGCCGACGTTCTTTTTTTTTTTTTTTTTTTTTTTCTTTGCCCCTTCAATCCGTAACACCGTGCTTCTTTCCGATTTTCATATCTTTTGATTCGTAGTTCGGATCGATATGATTTCTTTGGCAAAGTTCTAGATCGTGTTACGTGCTACGTCCTAGTATTTTTTTCGTATTTTTTTGCTCGACTACCGGACGGGTTAAGAGCGTTGGAAATTCACTCACCGTTCACAGACGATACTCGAATTTCCGCCTTCAGATCGAGGTTTCAACCAAACTTTTTCAAAGATCTTGCAAAGAGTTGTTCCTAGATGAATATATCAAGGTTTTAGATCTTGATTCACAAAGAAAAACCGTAGATCTGAGAAAACGTTCAAGGTTTTACCTCGCGGGTTTTTCCGATTTCTTGATGGAAAATGAGACTCCGGCCACCCACATTCTCTTTTCCCTTCCAAGAAAGGCTCCTTACATCATGATCTTGACCGGGATAGACTCCGACGATAGTTTTCGGTGAGTCTTCCGGCGGTTCATTCTTCCTCCTCTCTCTAAGTTCTCTCTAACCCTTTTCTCTCACTATTTCTCTTTTGCAGGATCCTTGATAGGATTTCATTTAGACCCCTTTAGTGGTTGGAGGGGCAAACTTACCTATTTGCCCCTTGACTTTTCCTATTTGTTTTCTTTTTCTATTTCCATTTCTTTTTCTTCGGTATTACAGCTTTTCACCCTATCGCTTTTTAGGAGAGAGAAACTGATTGCAACTTCCTCACTCTTTTGCCTTTGAGGAGGAGAGATAAACGGATCACATAGTTCAGTGTGGGTAATAGGTAAGGATGCACTATTTACTATAATCCTAGTCCTTACCCGTGTAATTTTTAGACTGATCTAAAATAGATGAGTCAGGCGATCATATGGGCTGAAGCTCCAGTTTCCAAAAACCATTCAGAAGCCTCGGGTCTAGCAATAGAACATGACGTGTTGAAGGTTTCATCAAGGTGAGGATAAGCAGAATCAGGTCGAACGTACCGTTGGTTGTAGAGGTCAGCACAATGACCCTCCGTGCGGCATATTAGGCAGCGAGGTGGTCAACGACCCTAATCTGAGTGCGTTCATTCTTGGTTGTTAGAGTTGTTATGGGAATGAGAACAACCTCGCTGGTTGCTAAAAGAAGCAGCGTGACTTCCATGGGTGCGACCACGATTAGTGGCTGTGAATGTTGTAGGAGTGGAGTCAAAAGACTAAGGGAGCACTGGAACAACTCAAAACTTGGGGAAAGGGGTGATAGCCATTTGAACAGTAGAAAAAGTTTAAAAATCGATGCCGAGTCCACGAAGGAACTAGTGTACTTTATCAATGTCCTCGACGGGTCTGCCAATGGCATGAAGTTGGTCACAAATTGTTTTGAAGGTACATACATACTCATAAAAAAGTTTGGTGCCGCATTTCTTCAACTGCAGGTCATCTTTGAGTCTTAGTTCATGAGCTTTCCAATGATGGCTGAACGTAGTTTCCAACGCGAGCCACACGTCATGTGCAGTGGTGTCACGACCCAATATTTTACTATGAGCCGTGACTCAAAACAACAACATGAATGCAAAGAAAATAGTTGAAAATGCATTAAGGCAAAATCATTTATTTCAAGTAAAAATTGCAGCACAAAGGTTCAAACAATTAAAAGTTTTGTGAACAAAAGTATGAGAATCCGAATACAAAATAAAAGACTGGACTGACGCCTCGGGACATGCATTCCTCTATGACAATCCACGTCTCTGATCACGCCCTCTCTTGACCCGACACCTCACGCACCTAAAAAAAATGATATAGCAGGGATGATTATAAAAATTATACCTAGTAAGTCACCTACTTGTAGACTCTCGTTGCACCCTAAGCTTAACAAACAAACACGGGCTATTCAATGGCTCTAGGGCGTCTGGTTCTAGTCTTAGCCCCTTGTGACTACTATGGTTCTCCGTCCTTTCATTTAATTCCTAAGAGTTCCTTAAGTCAAGTTGTAATGACGGGTGCCTCTCTATGAGGCTCTACCTCTACATAGCTATCTAAGACTATATGACATCTTACCTAAGGGTGTGCTGAGTACCTCCTAGGCCCATGATAGTCCCCCTTGTTGGGGGGAGCGACCCAACCCGTTCCCATGCAGCAAATGGGTTGTACGATGTGGAACCACATTTCCCATGCGAAACGGTTAGGAGCAGTGGGAACTGATCAGGAACACCTGATCCTCCCACGAAGCTATAGACTTGAATTTGAAGCACTCTCAGCAACAACAGCTACGTTCATACACCCTACAGTGGTGTATAAGGTTCCAGATTTTGGGCCACGTGCTACTACCATAGCACCCTTCACAATCTTCCACGAACTTTTCTCAAACACTTTTGCATAACCTGTGCTATCCAACTGACCAATAGAGATCAGGTTCTTCTTGATACCATGAATATATTTGACATCCTTTAATGTCCACTGATTTACTGTTGAAGTTTTTATGCTGACATCCCCTTTTCCTTCAATCTTCAAATCTTTGTTGTCGGCAAGATACACCTTCTCGAAATTTCTAGACTTGAAATTTCGAAAAAGCTCTTTATTTGGAGACAAATGAAAATATGCACCTGAATCCAAAACCCAGGATTCAGCCAGACTATCCATGCTGAGGATTAGAGCATCCCCAATGTCTTCGGCTGAATTTATAGAATCGTCGTCATCCTCTGATTTGTGATTCTGCTTCCTCTTTGGTCTTGTACAATCTATTTGAAAGTGACATTTTTCTCCACCAACACTTTACTTTTGATTTGTTTGGAGATTTTTCCCGGTTCTTTGATTTTGATCGCCCATTGTTTGAACCCTTCGATTTATTTCTTCCCGTTTGGTCAACAATGAGAGCACCACCAGATGAATTCCCACTTTTTCGTTTGCGAATACTTTTGCTGAGAACTACATCTCGGATTTCATCAAACTTCAGTTTCTCAGATCCTCAGAAACTGCTGATCGCGGCAACAACAGTATCCCACGACTCGGGTAAAGATAACATCAAAATCAATACTTTAATTTCATCTTCAAAAATAATTTCAACCGAGCTCAATTCACTTTCAATCATGTTGAACTCATTTATATGATTTGCAACTGATTCATCTTCAAATATTTGTAGATTGAACGGCCTCCGCATCAAATACACCTTGTTCATAGCCGAAAATTTTTCGTACATATTCGACAACATCTTCAATAGGTCTGACGTCGTCTTCTCCTTGATGATATTGAACGACACATTTCTGGACAGCGTCAACCGGATCAACCCTAAGGCCTGAAGATCCTTGAGCTTCCACTGTATCGTAGTTAAGGTATGCGGCTTCACTCCCAACAGAGGTTCGTGAAGATCTTTTTGGAATAGATAATCTTCGATCAGCATCTTCCAGAAACCGAAATCGGATCCTGGTAACTTATCAATCCCAATCTTTGAACTTTCCATCTTCAAAGACGTGGTGAATCTCGCCTCTCTCTGATATCAGTTGTTAAGATCGTACAACAACACACACACTCGATCAAGATGAACACAAAGAAGAGGAGAGAGAAAATTCAAAGAGGAATATTGGCTAAAGGTTTTATTGATGACTTCAGGTATGTACACTAGAGGAGAATACAGAGAATGAATAAAGTACACTTTGAAGGTATTGTCTAATGGGGTATATATATGGTTTCATTTTACTAACTATTTTTTACTAAGTCAAGCTTATTGATTCACATTGTTCCCCATAAGCTTGACTTTGCTTGAGTTTTTTCACTTCGAACAACTCCTGCATGTCTGCAAAGCTTAACCATTGTTAAGGCCTTGGTGAGAATATTTGCATGTTGCTCTATAATGTTAACGTTGATGGGTCCTGATCAACTCGATATTCATCACAAGAAGTTTTAATTCTACAACATGCAATTTCTTCTGCTTCTCTCTTATGTGCAAGGACTTCTTCAACTTGTAGGGTATTCCTTTGTCTTTCAACTTCTTTTTAGACATGCCTCTAGCCTTCTTTGGTTGAGAGAACAAGTTTGATGTCTCATCTTACTTACGTTCTGGTGGCCTTCCTCTAGGCCTAGGTTGAGATTACAAGTATGATGAAACATGTCATCTTGTAGGTTGCTCTTCACTTATTGTAGTAGCATCTGGTTTCTTCTTGGCTATGTTCGTCGGTTCCTTTTTCTCCCGACCCATTGGTTTCTTCTTCACTTTCTTGTTGTCAACGCCAATGGATACTTTTGGAAGATGTTGATGTTCTTTCAATAGTATCTAATACAGGCAGTTTCGCAACCGTTTTACCTTCATCAACAAGGCTCCATTTCTGTCGTAAACCTTGAGGAACGGGTCGACTATCTCCACTCTACTACCTTCTTCTGTCATTTGACTAAGGCTAATAATATTGCTCTTCAAACTCGGGATGTAATACACCTTGGTCAATAGACGTTGATCTTCGTTCTTACACTGGAACAAGATAGATCATTTTCCTTAGATCGGTACAATTGATATGTCGCAAAGCTTCCCGTTTCTAGTGAACTTCTCATCAAGCTCCTTAAACTTTGCTCGATCTCCGGTCATGTGGTTGCTCGCTCCATTATCTACGTACCACATGCTGGTCTCCACTTAGTCTTCTCCATCTATGAAGGGGTTCGCCATAACCTTCTCTTCATTGAGCATCAACAGGTTGGGCATTATCTCGGCCAACATCAATGTGGCATCATTGAGCACATGAGGTTTGCCTCCTTGTTGCGCTCCTTGTTGTGGCACTCTGTCGCATAATGCCCATATTTTCCACAAGAGTGACACTTGATCATACTCTTGTCCTTTCGAGGGTTGACATTTTCATGGGTTTGTGAGGTATTGTCACGACCTCCTCTGCCACCACGTCCACGACCTCTTTTTTTTTTTTGTTATGGCTATCACATCTGGTCGTACCTAAAAAAGAAGAGTCATCTGCATCTTTCTTTTTCTTCCGTGCGAGCCACTCGTCATGTGTGAGTAAGAGGTATTTCTCCTCCTCTTTGTCTTCGTAGCCACGAAGTCTCTACTCATGGACCTTAAGACGACCAACGAATCTTAGGTAAATCCCTAGGTTTTAGGTAACTTTTTTTTCTGTTCAACCCACACAATAAGAGTAACTGGGAAGTCCACGTCTAGTGGGAGCCCTTTATTTTAGTTTTCCACTTCTTTCTATTTTTAAGATAGGTTTGTTATTTAAATACTTTAAACTGAATCAAATGAAAACCAACCAGTTTTGAGTAAATCTCTCTCTCCTTTTACTTTCAGTTATTTTTTCCTCAAAGAAATTTTCCTTCGGCCATTTTTTCGTCGACGTTATTCTCCGAATTGCCTGAAGTCAACAAGTGGTATCAGAGCCAGGTTTAATCCATCGGTGGTATATCATTGCGGATGAGCCAACTTTATGAACAATCAAGTTGAATAGCTCAAGTGGTTAGAGTGTTGACCTAATAACACATAGGTCTTAGGTTCAAGTAGAAGAAAATGCAAAGTGCAAAAATACACACATCGTGGAGTCCATCCCGAGCAGGCTCGCTCACTCCTTCACGCTATTGTCGAGTGTCGACATCTCCATCACTGCCACAAAGACGTCGAGTTGTCGTCGAGCGAGTGATCAGGGAGGTGACTGGTACCCGACAATGAAGTGGGGCCCCGCTTTCAGCTGTCGACAAGGAAATGGGGTTGTCTTCTACTCCTCATAAAGGAGGAGAGTGGCTTGTGATTATTCCTTATAATCAAGAAGTGATTGTGAACATGGTGTTAGCTCTCCACCACCCCTGGGCCTTGTGGCCTAAGTGAGCTACCCTGTGGCACATACGTGTGTCACAGTGTGGGTGAGCGTGTCGAGACGAGAGTCTCGAGCGACTTCCTTTGAAATGGGTTTTTCAAGGCTACCGGGATGCCTGGGAGATTCTGGGGAGAGGCGGTAATGACGACCGCCTATCTCCTCAATTAGTCGCGAAAGCGAAGTCTCCGACGGGGAGACGCCACACGAGGCCTGGTACAACACAAGGCCCGTCTAGTGGCGAAGGGCTACGTCTAGAAGCAAGGAGTTGACTTCGAAGAGATATGCCTTTTTGCTGGCGCAATCGCGGCACATTGCTCTTGGGAGGTCCACCACATGGACGTGAAGTCCGCTTTCCTTAACTGAGAGCTAAAGGAGACCGTCTACGTCCGACAACCACCTGGCTTCCTGGACAACGACAACCCGGGTAAGGTACTGCGCTTGCACAAGGCACTCGACGGGCTTCGACAAGCCCCACGAGCCTGGAACGCGAAGCTCGACAGTACCCTACTGTCATTGAAGTTCAAGCGTTGTGCCTCCGAGCATGACATGTACACGCACGACCACGGTGAGCAGCGACTGATTGTGGGAGTGTACGTTGACGACCTCATAATCACTGGAGGCGACATGGAAGTCCTCAGAAGGTTCAAGAGGGAGATGTCAAAGAACTTCAAGATGAGCGATCTCGGCCTACTCAGCTACTACCTCGGCATCGAAGTGCAACAGAGTACTACCGGCATCACCATCTGCCAAAGTGCGTACGCGAAAAAGCTGCTGGACACAACTGGACTTGCGGAGAGTAACCCTACAAGGACGTCAATGGAGGCCCGGCTCCAGCTAAGGAAGGCCGGCACTACGACGACAGTCGACGCCACCAATTACCGCAGCATTGTCGGGAGCCTGCGCGATCTGGAAAATACACGCTCTGACCTTGCTTACTCAGTTGGATATGTGAGTAGATTCATGGAAGCACCTCGGGAGGAGCATCTTGTGGCTGTCAAGCGCATCCTACGCTATGTGGCTGGAACTAGAGGTTGGGGTGTGAGATACAGCGCAGGGAAAGGAAAGACGAAGCTTGAGCCGGTCGGCTACAGGGATAGTGACATGGCCGGTGACGTTGATGATCATAAGAGCACTAGCGGGATGATCTACTTTCTCTCAGGCGGCGTGATCTGCTGGCAATCAACAAAACAAAAAGTAGTTGCTTTGTCTTCCTGCGAAGCAGAATACATCGCCGCTTCGACGACGACAACACAGGGGGTCTGGCTTGCGCGACTGATGGAAGAACTCATCAGAAGAGAAAGCGATCCACTAATGCTATACGTGGACAACAAAGCTACGATCTCCCTGATCAAAAATCCAGTTTTGCATGACCGGAGCAAGCACATAGAAATCAGATTCCACTACATTCGAGAATGTGCAGATCGAGGGCTCATCAAGATTGATTTCATCCGAACAGAGGAACAGCTTGGAGACATTTTCACCAAGTCCCTAGCGCGGGTAAAATTTGAAGAACTACGCTCAAAGATCGGAGTTCAAACAATATGGTAGGCATATACCATAGGGCTTTAGGTGGAGATTGTTAGATAAATCCCTAGGTTGAAATTCATTCCTACGTTTTAGGTAACTCTTTTTTCTGTTCAACCCACACAATAAGAGTAAGTGGGAAGTCCACGTCGAGTCGGAGCCTTTTATTTTAGTTTTCCACTGCTTTTCATTTTTAGGATAGATTTGTTATTTAAATACTTTAAACTGAATCAAATGAAAACCAACCAGTCTTGAGTAGATCTCTCTCTCCTCTTACTTTCAGTTATTTTTTCCTCAAAGAAATTTTCCTTCGACCGTTTTTTCGTCGACGTTATTCTCCCAATTGCCAGAAGTCAACAACGACCTCCTCAACCGGCATGTTCTTAAGGTCGCCGAACTGCTTGATGGAGGTAACAATCTGCATGAATCTTATGGGAACAACTTGAATGAACTTCTTGACGACGAAGATCTCCTCCACCACGTCGCCTAATGAACGGATGTCGCTGGTGATCGTCGTCAACTTCATGGAAAATTCGTCTTTGACTCACCGTCCTTCATGTAGATAGCCTCGAACTCACTCTTCAAGGTATGCACCTTTGCTTCCTTGACACATTCCACACCCACATGCATTGTTTGCAGCGTCTCCCACGTTGCCTTTGCCGAGTCCTTCTCTGCCAACATGAGAATGACGTCCTCCAGGATTGCTTGGTAGATGGCAGCAAGAGTCATCCCATCCTATCCTTACACTCATCAACTTCCTCACCATGCTCGATGGCGTCCCACACGTCATGTGCTTGTAAGTTAACACATCTTTATCTACCATATTGCGTAGTTATTCTTCGTGAGTAACAGGTATTGAAGCATTACACTCCCCTCTCTTTCGCTCCTTATTGCTATCACATCTCCTCCAGCAACTTTCTATGGTGATGACATTTGTGTCGGCATCCTAGCTTCGATACCAAACGATGGAAATGTTCCACGATCGAAATATGTCGAAACAAATAACTGAAGCCAAAGAGCAACTTGAGGGTAGAGAGCTTTTTGAACAAAGAAAACTTAAGCACTTATGCTTATTAATTCTATTTGTTGTTGTGGAAATAGTATACATCTCACGGGTATATATATAGTTTTGAAAGTACGACTAGTTTCCTAAACTTTCTCTTCAACTTATGCACCACTAACTTTCTTCATAATTAAAGACTAAAAATTTTCGAAAACTTATTCAAGCCAATAACTATTTCTTACAACCTTACTGACTCACAGATCCCACACCCTAATACCTATTTTCCAAAAATTGGCTCGAGAGAACCCTTGGTCGCACTCCTTTGATCAAAACTCCCAAGGTTTGGGCTCACAGTCGCATAAGATCTCCATGAATCTCTCCCGAATCAACATGGCCAAGGTTGGGCTTCCCTTTCCCTTTCCTCTTCTGTTTTCAATCACCCCTTGCATTATTTTATCTCAAAGTGATTCCAAAACATTGCCCAATAGCCCATGTATCAAACTGGTATAAACGTGGTTGATTACTCTCCTTTAATTTTTTTTTTACTAATTCAATCTTTAAGATTGGTTTTCAACAATTACCAAATATAAGTAAAGTTTTGGAAAATAATAATAATAAATAGAATTATTTTTGTTTTTAGGATTAGATGTTAGGATTTCTGGAATTTCCCATCCCAAAAGTTTCCATTTATTTTTGAATGGATCATTCACCCAACTCATTTTTTATCAGTTTAATATTCTTTAGAAAAAAAAAATTATCTTTCAATATAATCTTTATTAAAAAATTATAAAAAATCATAATAAGACTTTTTTTTATTTATCTAAAAAAATACTTATTTCTTCAAAAATTTCAATTATAGCTTTTATCTTTTACGAAAATATCTTTTAACCTATAATTGGAGGAGCATGGTAAAAGGAGGGACAGGTGTGATAAGAATTTGTAGTTGGTCAAGAACATTTAGTCTTGAATTATAGTTTATCATATATATCATATTTGATATTTTATTATAGGCAAATATCTAGATATTTGTCTTTTATTACAATTTTCCATTTTTGTTATTTTCATATCTGGGTGGTTTTATCAAATATTATCAGACATTAGGGAAGCCCAGGATCAATCAGAATCCGGAAATACAAAGGAGAATCCATATTTTTGTTTCTCATATTTAATTTTCTTACATAAAGTAGCAACAATAACCCATTGAAAAAAGAAGCATGAACTAGATAGAGATCGCACACAGACAATAATGTAATATCGAACCTCTTTGTAAGTCGCAGAAGACTTAGAGCTTGTTCAATTGCAGAGCACAGATTTGGAGGCGTATAATTCAAAAGAAGCGACACCAACCAAAGCACAGAAAATGGTATATACATTATTCTCATGAACATGAACAAGGTAAGAGGAGAGAAAGACCTTTACATAGTCTATATTAATATACTATGTGAGGGTGCGTGGTGCTTGCGTGCATGCGTGCATGCGTGCATGCCTTTGTATAATCTAAAGTAATATACTATGCGAGGGAGGGTGCGTGGTGCGTGCGTGCCCGGCTATGTATAATGTAAATTAATACATTAGAAGCCGACATTGTGGAGTTTTCTGTTGCCCACTTGATCCAGAACAAATATGCCGAACGCCAAACAATGCTATGTCATGCCATCCAACGACATGAATGATAATACTTGATAAGATTTCTTTTTGTAAAGATCACCTCTAGGGTTTGTTAGAATTACCCCTTTTTAAGTTACAAAATTATTGCCATTAAACCCTTAAATAATATAAAAAAACACACAAACCACCCTCAAAATACTAAGAAATTTTACAATTCTTACACAATTATAACCTACGATCGAAATATACCGAAACAAATAAATTAAACAGAAAGAACAATTTGAAGGAAGAAATCTTTTGAATAGAAGAACGTTAAGCATGCTTTTTAATTCTCTATGTTGTTGTGAAAATAACATGGATCTAACTAGTATTTATAGTGGATAAATCACTAACTCGTTAGTTAAACTTTTTTCTCAAGTTAAAAATTGATAACAATTTTTCTAGTCAAAGCACTAAACTTCCCTACAATTTGACAACTATTAACGATTCTCTTCAATTCTAATAAAATTGTTCTATAAATTAGTAATTTATTCTACTAAATCAAGTTTATTCAATCCTTATAAAGTTGCTCTATAAGTTAGTAATTTATTCTATTAAATCAAGTTTATTAACTCATAACCCTTCTTTTTAGTTTTCAAACCACTCGCACACAATAAAGTCTACCTTAGTACGATAATTTTCAATTTTAATTTGAGTTATGAGATTTGTAAAGAAATGATGTTTCTATGGTTTTATTGTTAATTACAACCCATGATTCGTAGAGACAAAATAAGTAACAATTATTTTTAATCAACATACTTCTAGAAATTCTTGAAGAAGATCAAGGAGGGATAAGTCCAAAAAGATAAACTATTCGTAATGGATCTAAGATGATCAACAAGCTAAAATTTGATTTGAGAAAATTTATAATTGTGAGTCTATCATTATTGTCAAGTATTGTAACGATCCCATTTTTCTATTAAAAATAAAGACTCCACGACATGTATGACATGACTGTTAAGTAGAAATGTTCCTTTAATATATTTCAAAAACAATATCATGGACTAAAATGTTCCTAATAAAAGTAAACAAAACAACATCAAATAAAAAATGTGAAATTTAAATAAAATAAAATAAAGCTTTGTGGACTAAAATATTCTTGTCTAATCTAATGGCTACAAAATATACAAAATGCAACTACCCTAATACTAGTTTTGTGGCCTTCATCGCGACACAACCGTCATTCGTACATGGTGTCTTACCTTTACATGAAATGTAAAAGTAGTACGACCTTCATCGCGACCCAACCGTTATTCGTACAGGGTGTCTTACCTTTACCTGAAATATAAGAGTAGCACATAGCTTGAGTTTAAAAAATACTCATTAAGTAACTCTGCTATTGAGGTCATGAAATGCAAACACATGCAACATGGTGAGACCTATCCTTTTAACATATCATAGCATGACCTTCGACAGCTTTCAAGTTCGGACAATATTGAATATGTAGTACTTCCACAAGACCCACACGTGTGAACATGGATTCACTATGTGTGCTCGCACACCATCTAAGCGTGATTCAATGGGCTAGCACAGATTAGAGTTTAGAGTTAAGAAATTGGATATGAGATAAAAGAATGATAATTAATTTAGGATTTGAAGTGGGTTTGTTTTGATCTAATTTGTTTGTTAGAGCTGACCAACCATGCTTTCAATCACCTATTAGTCTTTCAAACCGTAACTATCCAAGATTTTTTACTTAACCTAAAATCGTTAATATACATATCATGAACATTTAATGCGAAAATACTTCATTGAAAATTTGATAATAAAAATATGACCTTGGTCTTGCTTGTCTCTAAGGCCTTTAAATAAAATAATGTAAAGGGAATAATAAAAATAACATAAGGTAAAAATGTCATACACTTGACTTGACCTATATGCTATTCAATGAAAATGTAATTTAACCTATATTAACCTATAGCCTACTAATTAAAATTGTAAAACTATTCTAAGCATGTGCCACGATCTCTTAGATTTCAATGCCACCGCTAGTCGTACAGAGAAGTCTTGCATTTACCATAATACTCAGTAAGTGACCCCCTATCGGTGTTAAATATAAGCACATACAAATTAATGAGTGGAACCTATCATAACAGTCTATGCTATCCTAAGCGGGCAATTGGATGCGTACTTAATTTTCTGTACACGGTCCACACATGAGCACACAATAATGCATGAGATCCCAAAACATTTTTCCTTTTTCATTATCATAAATTACAACCCCATTAGCGTCTTCCTTCATATCGTAACATTGTTATCGCAGCTTTCCATGCGTATATCGGAGTTGTACATTATGTCAATTAGTCATTTGCATGTCAATCATATTGCATATTGTTCATGTTACACGTATATCATATTATAAACTTATCATGCCTTCGAACGTAACAATTCACATCATACACATATCATAACAGTCACATAACGTAACCTGAGTATGCCTTCAACATATTATATCTTAATATATCATATTATAAACATATCAATTCATCACATACAACATAATATTCACGTATCATATCATATATATTTCATTTCGTAACAGTTTGCATATACGAGCGTATGACACGTGCGAAGCGATGGACACGTGTCATCATTGAGCATACAAATTGTAACCAAACCGACGGTAGGACCACTTACTTGGTTCGCCTTAACTGGCGTTTTCCCTAAATTCGAGTACGTTCGCTCCACGTTCCTCGAAATCGCTCCAAGTGTTGCCAGTTGTTGCTCCCTATTAGAATATTCATCCCATTTCGTTAGTAACTTAAATTATTAACTCAATTTAACTTAAATCGAACCTTATACTGATCTTAATTGACCTTGGGCTATTTTTCTTTTATCGAGCCGAGTGATCAAGTTCCCGTGCCGTGCCGTTTAAGTCGTCTAAGCGAGAAGATTTTTGCTGCATTGTGACACGTGGCGCCACCAGGAGCTGACGCGTGTACAGGTCGAGTCGGGTCGTGGCGCGGGTCGAGATGCAGGTCGCGGGCTGGTGTTGGGCTACTGCAAGTCTGGGCTGAAGCGAGGATTGGGCCGAGGCGAATGTTGGGCCGAGGCAATGGGTAGTGGGTGTTGGCTGCAGAAGGGTACTAGACCGTGAGAGTGAATCTGGGCTGCATGTATATTTGGGCTTGCTGTGCATGTGACTGGGCCAAGGGCAGATGACTTTTGGGTGTTGGGTTGTCGGTTGGGTACTCGATCCGGATCCGACCCGAAGTCCATGGAAAAAAAAAACTCTGATTATTTTCTCTCTCCTCCGTAAACCGTACCCCATGTCTGTTTCTAGTCGCTCTTTCTTTTCCGTTGGCCCTCTCTCTTCACTCCGTAAAGAGTATCGTAAGTTGCTTATAAACCATAGAGGAAGACAACGCAATAAAATAGAAATTAAAAACTTGATTAAGATTTTATTGAGAGTCGTAAACATCGGATTTTAAGATAAATAGAAGAGAAAAATGCTAAGAAAATTTCTAGAAATTCAAGAAAAATATAAAAGAAAAAAATAGTGAAAATATGAGAAAATCGGTCAAAGTCAATTCCAAGAGGGTAAATCGGTTATTTTGAACCTCCTTATCTAATTAGGGGGTTTGGTTTAGCCATGATTAGATGAAAAATAAAAAAGAAAAAGAAAGAAAATGATGCACACAAATAAGTAATTACTATAATTCTGAACTACGGAAGTAATTTTCTATGCACACATATAAATAATCTTCTCAAGTTCAATGCATACAAAAAGTCCCACAAAATGAATAATTTCAATAACATCCCGACAATTAACACATCATACACATAACAATCACATGGATAGATATTTCAAAGTTGAAAAACATTGGAAAATAGAGTTTAACCAATAGGAGGGTGAGTTAACTCGATCAAAGTATAGGGATGTACTGCTGGGCTTTGGGGCGCACCTGTGGACTAACATTGGGATTGGACTGCTGGGCTCTGGAATGCAACTTTTTGAACTTTTTGGACAACTTGTAATTAATGTACGAAATAATCATGGTAAAAAAATAACATAAATAATCTATAATATGTGGATATAAAGTTGAGTCACAGGCGTATAATTCTAAAGAAGCAACACCAACCAAAGCACAGAAAATGGTGTACACCCATAAAATTCTCTCCCCAACCCTCCTCCTAAATGTTGAATTTGAGTTAAAATGAGCATCAATTCCTTAGTCCATGGCTGGACTGATCTCCGGCCTCCATTCATGAATGTTTGGTGTGAGCTTGCTGTTTGATTCTCCAGAGTTGTTGGGAGAGCATGTTGTACAGCTGAGGGTAGAAATGTTTTACATTACAAGTGAGTGATATAGTGTGTAATTTGGTGTCATACTAATTCACTCTGCCTTCTTGCTTGTGCCTTATGGCTTTCAGTTCTTCCATTCTCTTATCCAACTGCTCTTTAACTTCCATTATTCTCATGAACAGGCCGAGAGGGGATCTTAATGGTCGACTCATTGATCGTTTTTTTTTTTCTACATTTATATGTGAGGGTGGGGGTTGCCTATCTGCATCATTGTTGTGCTGTTGGACATCACCAATTTCCATTATAGAATAACATATCAAATATTAAAATAAACAATGATACGACCTAATATTTTACTATGAATCATGACTCAAAACGACAATGTTGTATAGTGTGTATGTATGAAAACTCGAAAAGACATCAACAGAAAGAAAATTATATACTTCATAAGAAGAAAGTTTCAGGACAATGAATAAAATCATGATAAGATTCGAAATTGAAAGACATGAATGTTTGTGTACAAAAAGAAAGACTCGACTGACGCCCGGGACATGCTTTCCTCGGTGACAAATCTGCATCTCTCAAACACGCCCTAAGGTGCTTCGTTTGCCGTGGTGATCTGTTATGCTCCTAGGGAAAGGTTAGGTCTAAATTCATTGACTTGTCACTCTAACCACAAATCCCTAAACTTATCATAATAATGGGTCATGAAAATTAACCAAGTTTGCACACATTGAATTATCTAGAATAAGCATATATAATTCATGCATAATATACATGCATGCCCAATGGGACGATAACTCCACCCACCCGGCCTGGAGAGCAGAGTTTACAATTTTTCATCCTCCTTTCCACATAAATTAAACACACACACACACACACACACACACATATATATATATAGCGGAAGCATAAAACATGAATACATTCAACTTCACATTACGCATCCCTACTCATATTACCTAAAATCATTTCCTGGAAAAGCTACCACCTACGGTGAAATTACTAGCATGCATGCATCTAAACGATCCCTACAAGTATTTCTTCCTAAAAATTCGTACAGTGACTTGCATGGTTTATGAGCTAATAAACTTGGGCCAGTAGAACTAGAACAAGTCACTAACTTATGGAGTAACCTTATTAGAATTGTTAGTAGACTCAATAGAATAAGTTACTAACTTATGGAGCAACTATAGGAGAATCGGTAATAGTTGGCAAATTGTGGACCAAGTTTTGTGGTTATGGACCAAGATTTGTGCTTTAATGAAGAAGATTGTTAGCGGTTCTTGAGGAGAAAGTTTAGGAAGTTAGTGTTTTCTCCCACTCATGAGAAGTATGTTTTTTTCACAACAACCACAAAGATAATTGAAAAGGTAAATGCTTAAGGTTCATTGTTCCAAAAGATCTCTCCCCTCAAATTGTTCTTTTTGTTACCTTCATTTGTTTTGACATATTTCGATCGTGGGCCAATTCCAACACTTGGTATCAAAGCGAGGATGTCGAAACAAATACCGTCACCATACAAAGTCACCGGAGGAGAAGTGATAACGATAAAGAGCGAAAAGGAGGGGAGTGTATGTTAGGTAAATCCCTAGGTTAAAAATTCATTCCTAGGTTGTAACGTGTTTTCTATTCAACCCACACAATGAGAGTAGTGGGAAGTCCACGTCCAGTGGAAGGCCTTTAAATTAGCTTTTCACTTCTTTCCATTTTTAGGATAGATTTGTTATTTAAATGCCGTCAACTGAATCAAATAAAAAATCGTATCGAGTCTTCAGCAAAATCTCTCTCTCCTTTATTTTTTTTTATTTTTCTTCTGCCGTTGTTTTTTCGTCGACGCTTCTCCCAATTGCCAGAAGCCAACAAGTGGTATCAGAGCCAGGTTTATTCCATCACTGGTATATCATTCCGGAGGAGCCAACTTTATTAACATCAAGTTGAATAGCTCAAGTGGTTTGAGTGTTGACCTAATAACACACAGGTCTCAGGTTCAAGTAGAAGAAAATGCAAAGTGCAAAAATACACACATCGTGGGGTCCATCTCGAGCAGGCTCGCTCACCCCTCCACGTCGCCGCCAAGTGCCGGCATCTCCATCACCGCCACAAAGAGGCCGACGCCACGATGGAGGACATCGAGTTGTCGTTGAGCGAGTGATCAGGGAGGCAACTGCCACCGTGCAGTACCCGATGTTGACAAGGTCCAACTACAATGAGTTGGCCTTGTTGATGCGAGTCAACCTACAGGCGCAAGGGTTATGGCACGCTGTCGAGCCAGAGGAAGGAGAAACGATCGAGTACTGGGAGGGAATTAGATCACGCTGTCGAGCCAGAGGAAGGAGAAACGATCGAGTACTGGGAGGGAATTAGATCCCGTCGGGTTGGTGTGCAACGGGTGCGAGAATCCAACATCGAGCAGCTGCGGAAGGAGCTCTCGGAGATTCGTTTTAAGGACGGCGAATCCGTCGATGACTTTTCAATGCGGATCACGGGGCTTGCCAATAGCATCACCACTCTCGGTGGGAGCATCACGGTGGAAGAGGTGACCGACGTGAACGACCTGACGGTGGAAGAGGTGACCGACGTGAACGACCTGACGGTGGAAGAGGTGACCGACGTGAACGACCTGACGGTGGAAGAGGTGACCTGACGGTGGAAGAGGTGACCTGACGGTGGAAGAGGTGACCTGACGGTGGAAGAGGTGACCTGACGGACGGTGGAAGAGGTGACCTGACGGTGGAAGAGGTGACCTGACGGTGGAAGAGGTGACCTGACGGTGGAAGAGGTGACCTGACGGTGGAAGAGGTGACCTGACGGTGGAAGAGGTGACCTGACGGTGGAAGAGGTGACCTGACGGTGGAAGAGGTGACCTGACGGTGGAAGAGGTGACCTGACGGTGGAAGAGGTGACCTGACGGTGGAAGAGGTGACCTGACGGTGGAAGAGGTGACCTGACGGAAGACAGACGTGACCTGACGGTGGAAGAGGTGACCTGACGGTGGAAGAGGTGACCGGACGGTGGAAGAGGTGACCGGACGGTGGAAGAGGTGACCGGAAGACACTACGTAACGTCGAGAGCAATGGGTCCTCCAGCCGCAAAGGCAGTAAGAAGCCATGGAAATCCCGCTGGCGCACGCGCGGGAAAGATGGGGATCAAAAGAAGGAGTCGATCAATGTCGGGCCGATCCAGTGCTCGAACTGTGGGAAGAGAGGTCACCTGAGCAAGAATTGCTGGAGCAAGCTCAAGACCAAGGAGAAGGCCGCGAAGGCCCATGTGGCTCAATCCGAAGAGGACGAGCCAGCTCTTTTCATGGTAAGTGAATCGATCTTATCCAAAGTCCCCAATTTCGATTCCAAATCCATGGAAGTGGAGGTAATCGACAACGGCGTAACTACTCCTCTGGTGAGCGGCGATGGGTCCTCGACCTCCAGCTGGGCGTAGCAAAGGCACCAGCTGAGGAGTCAATTCAACTGAAGGAGGAGCGAGTGTTTGCTCATATCGGCGAGAGGGACGAGCAGCATGAGCACCGGCGATGGGTCCTCGACACAGGGGCAACAAACCATATGACCGGGGCTAGATCTGCGTTCTCCGAGCTCGACCCGGGGATTCGCGGGACGGTGAAATTCGGCGACGGCTCCGTCGTCGAGATCGAAGGGCGCGGCACCATCCTATTCATCAGCAAGGGAGGTGAGCACCGCAAGTTGGCCGGTGTCTACTTCATCCCGAGGCTCAAGGCTAATCTTGTGAGCCTAGGTCAACTCGATGAGGCCGGTTGCTTTATTACCATCGAGCGCGGGCTACTCAAAATCTGCGATGAGCGACGACGACTGCTCACGCAAGTTCGGCGCACGACAAACCGTCTTTATATCCTGGAGTTGGAGATAGAGCAACCCGTCAGCCTCTCAGCCAAGACCAAAGAGGTATCTTGGAAGTGGCACGCAAGGTACGGGCACTTAAACTTTCCTGCTCTACAAAAATTACACCGGGAGGAGATGGTGCACACGGTTTGCCGGCAATCAAAGGCGTGAACAAGCTGTGCGACGGGTGCCTCATCGGCAAACAGAGACGCACTCCCTTTCCGTCTCAGGCATCCTACCGCGCCGGTGAACCATTGGAGCTCGTGCACGGCGATATCTGCGGGCCCATCAAGCCCACGAAAAAAAAACGGAATACGATAGACCCACGACGCCACGAAAAGGACGACGGAGAACGGCAAACGAAAAACAAAGGAAAAAATAACGAAGTAAAGGAACGAAGAACGAACGAGCGGCAGGAAGCTGGCGAGAGACCGAACTAACGATAGGACCCATACGATCCACAAGAACCCCGAACGGCGTGGCACGCAACCGGGGGGGAACAGACCAGCAAAAAAACCCGACGAAGGCGTTGGATGGGAAAGGCGGACGACGAAACGACCGCGAAAACGGAATGTGACGGATGAGAATAACCACACGAAAAGACGGGGACGAGGAAGAGCACGAAACGAACGAAGAATATGGAGAGTTAGATCAACGAACGCAACGAAAAAAGGAACGAGAAACAGCGTAAATAAAAGATACCACGAAACGACTCACGATAAAAGCCGATCTAATAGACACTCACGGGAAAACGAACCAGAAAAACGAACCGAATACGGATAAAGCACGTAAGGACGACCGAAAATCAAGGGCGTAACGAGAAATCGGGATCGAAGCGAGCTCCGAGATTATGCTACACGAGACGAAGTGGGCAAACGGACATAAAAAAGGTACAAAAACAGATACGGAGGAATCGCCCGCAAATCCCGCAAACAGACGAAAGAAGAAACCCTCGCAACACTACGGAGAAACGAGCGAACCCAGGCGGCAAGACCTTTTTTCTCTTGTTGGTTGATGACAAAAGCCGCTTTATGTGGCTGACCCTGCTGCAAGCAAAAAGTGAGGCGGCAGAGGCGATTAAGCGCATTCAAGCGCGAGCGGAGGCCGAATGCGGGAAGAAGATGCGAGTGCTACGCACGGACCGAGGTGGAGAATTCACCTCAGAGAGCTTCGGTAAGTACTGTGATGAGCTCGGCATGCAACGGCAACTAACGGCGCCCTACTCCCCCCAACAGAACGGAGTGGTGGAGCGCCGAAATCAGACCATCGTCGGGACAGCGAGGTCATTGCTGATGACGGCCGGGATGCCCGGGAGATTTTGGGGAGAGGCGGTGATGACGGCCGCCTATCTCCTCAATCGGTCGCCAACGCGAAGTCTCGACGGGAAGACGCCACACGAGGCCTGGTTCAACAAGAAGCCAGCGGTACGTCATCTCCGAGTGTTCGGCTGTATTGCATACATGAAGGTAGCCCGTCCCCACCTCGCCAAGCTCGATCCCAGGGGGCTGAAAGTCGTCTTCATCGGCTACGAACCCAGGAGCAAGGCATACAGACTCTATGATCCTGCGGGGGGGGCGAGCTCACGTGTCTCGCGACGTCTTCTTCGACGAAAGCACCTTCTGGCAGTGGAACGACGTGATCGTAGCAGATCACAACCCAAATCAATTCACGGTGGAGTACCTCGTCACCGAGCCGGAAGAAGGAGGAGCCCAGCATCAAGAACGGTCCCCGCCGCCAGCAGCAGCTGCACCTCCTGAACCAGTGGAGTTCGCAACACCACGGACTGCGGATTCGACGCTGGATGTCGATCACGATGATGATCTGGTGGCCAGGTACCGAAGGATGGACGACCTAGTGGGAGGAGGTGAACCACCTGGACTGGCGGCTCGCGAACTTGAACAAGAGGTGGCCGAACTACATGCCATCAGCGCAGATGAACCGGACACCTTCGCCGAAGCAGAAAGAAACCCGTGCTGGCTGAAGGCAATGCAGGAGGAGATGACATCCATCATCGAGAACCAAACGTGGAGTCTAGAGGATATGCCGCCGGGACACCGAGCCATAGGGCTCAAATGGGTCTTCAAACTAAAGCGCAACGAAAAGGGAGAAGTTGTGAAGCACAAGGCCCGTTTGGTAGCGAAGGGCTACGTCCAGAAGCAAGGAGTGGACTTCGAAGAGGTGTTTGCGCCAGTGGCAAGGTTAGAATCCGTCCGCCTTTTGCTGGCAATCGCGGCACATTGCTCTTGGGAGGTCCACCACATGGACGTGAAGTCCGCTTTCCTTAATGGAGAGCTGAAGGAGACCGTATACGTCCGACAACCACCTGGCTTCCTGGACAACGACAACCCAGGTAAGGTACTGCGCCTGCACAAGGCACTCTACGGGCTTCGGCAAGCACCACGAGCCTGGAACGCGAAGCTCGACAGTACCCTACTGTCACTGAAGTTCAAGCGCTGTGCCTCTGAGCATGGCATGTACACGCACGGCCATGGTGAGCAGCGACTGATTGTGGGAGTGTACGTCGACGACCTCATAATCACTGGAGGCGACATGGAAGTCCTCGAAAGGTTCAAGAGGGAGATGTCAAAGAACTTCAAGATGAGCGATCTCGGCATACTCAGCTACTACCTCGGCATCGAAGTGCAACAGAGTACTGCCGGCATCACCATCTGCCAAAGTGCGTACGCGAAAAAAAGGTGCTGGACACAACTGGGCTTGCGGAGAGTAACCCTACAAGGACGCCAATGGAGGCCCGACTTCAGCTAAGGAAGGCCGGCACTACAACGACAGTCGACGCCACCAATTACCGCAGCATTGTCGGGAGCCTGCGCTATCTGGTAAATACAACACGCCCTAACCTTGCTTACTCAGTTGGATATGTGAGTAGATTCATGGAAGCACCTCGGGAGGAGCATCTTGTAGCTGTCAAGCGCATCCTGCGCTATGTGGCTGGAACCAGAGGCTGGGGTGTGAGATACAGCGCAGGGAAAGGAAAGACGAAGCTTGAGCTGGTCGGCTACAGTGATAGTGACATGCCCGGTGATGTTGATGATCGTAAGAGCACTAGCGGGATGATCTACTTTCTCTCAGGCGGCGCGATCTGCTGGCAATCAACAAAACAAAAGGTAGTTGCTTTGTCTTCCTGCGAAGCAGAATACATCGCCGCTTCGACGGCGACAACACAGGGGGTCTGGCTTGCGCGACTGATGGAAGAACTCATCGGAAGAGAAAGTGATCCACCAATGCTATACGTGGACAACAAAGCTACGATCTCCCTGATAAAAAATCCAGTTTTGCACGACCGGAGCAAGCACATAGAAATCAGATTCCACTACATCCGAGAATGTGCAGATCGAGGGCTCATCAAGATTGATTTCATCCGAACCGAGGAACAGCTTGGAGACATTTTCACCAAGTCCCTGGCGCGGGTAAAATTTGAAGAACTACGCTCAAAGATCGGAGTTCAAACAATATGGTAGACATATACCATAGGGCTTTAGGAGGAGATTGTTAGGTAAATCCCTAGGTTAAAAATTCATTCCTAGGTTTTAGGTAATGTGTTTTCTATTCAACTCACACAATGAAAGTAGTGGGAAGTCCACGTCCAGTGGAAGGCCTTTAAATTAGCTTTTCACTTCTTTCCATTTTTAGGATAGATTTGTTATTTAAATGCCGTCAACTGAATCAAATAAAAAATCGTATCGAGTCTTCAGCAAAATCTCTCTCTCCTTTATTTTTTTTTATTTTTCTTCTGCCGTTGTTTTTTCGTCGACGCTTCTCCCAATTGCCAGAAGCCAACAGTGTAATGCTCTAGTATCCGTTAATCACGAAAAGTAACTACGCAACATGGTCAATAAAGATGTGTGTCAACTTACAAGCACAAGGCGTGTGGGACGCTAGCGAGCATGGTGATGTTGAGAAGCGTAAGGACAGGATGACTCTTGCTGCAATCTACAAAGCAGTCTCGGAGGACGTTCTTCTCATCTTGGCAGAGAAGGACTCGGCAAAGGCAGCGTGGGAGACGCTGCAAACAATGAATATGGGTGTGGAACGTGTCAAGGAAGCAAAGGTGCAGACCTTGAAGAGTGAGTTCGAGGCTATCCGCATGAAGGACTGTGAGTCAATAGACGACTTTGCCATGAAGTTGACGATGATCGTCAACGGCATCTGTTCATTAGGCGACATGGTAGAGGAGATCTCCGTCATCAAGAAGTTCCTTCGAGCTGTTCTCCCAAGTTTCATGCAAATTTTTCCCTCCATCGAGTAGTTTGGCTGCCTCAAGAACGTGTGTCAGTTGAGGAGGTCGTTGGTCGTCTTAAGATTCATGAGGAAAGACTTCGTGGCTATGAAGACAAAGAGGAGGAGAAACACCTCTTACTCACACATGAGGAGGTTCTCGCATGGACGAAAAGGAATGATGCGGCTGACTCTTTCTTTTCAAGTATGAGGGGACGTGACAACCATAACAAGAAAAACAAAGGTCGTGGACGTAGTCGCGGACGTGGTGGTATAGGAGGCCGTGACAATACCTCAGAAACCCATGACAATGTCAACCCCTGGAAGGACAAGAGTATGAGCACTATGTGGTAGAGTCAAGAACCCGCACTAATGTTGGCCGAGAAGATGCCCAACCTGTTAATGTTTAACGAAAAGAAGGTTATGATGAACCAAATCACAAAAAAAGAAGACCGAGTGGAGACCAACATAATTTGTATATTTATAAATGTTCACAACAAACCCTTTTATCCTGTTGAATTATATAAACCGGGGAGAGTAGTGCAAAATTATGGAAATTTGAAATCAGAAGAAAGCCCTTTCAGAATTCAGGTAAAAAAATGTACATGAATAACTTCTACAAACCCTTACACCCAGAACCCTCCACCAATGAACACACCACTTAATGAACACACCACTTAATGAACACACTTCAGAGACATATGAGAAAATGACGTTAAAAAAACAACTTAAAAAGATAAATAAAGTTAGATGTGTTATCGTAATAATATTGTCGTCACACTGTCTCAATTTTCATTAATTTTGAAAATGTAAAAATACTAAGTTTATTTCTATCACTGCTGTGGAGAGTTCATAGAACCATACATAGTTTATTTCTATCACTGCTGTGGAGAGTTCATAGAACCATTCCCACAAACTTAATTTATGTATCTCCCCACAAGTTTAGCCGTATAATGGACTTTTTTGTCGGTAATTATATTATTGAGTACACCTTATACCACAATTTGATTCCCAAAAACTTTAGTATATAAATGTGAAACTCAATTATCCAAAATTGGCCGTGGGATTATATTATCATTATGTCAATGTATGGAAAGCATAAATTGTGTTTGGTTAGAGAGAGAAGATTGTGTTTACCTAACCAAACCACAAAGTTTCGTTTATAAAGTTTGTGTTTCTATTGTTTAATATACTAATCCAAAACCATACATAAACATTGATTAACCAGCGCAACAATGTTGAAGAAAGGCAGCAGCAGCAGCACCCTCACAGATAAATATATGTATATAACCTCGACCGCTCTCTCCCACTCCACCATTCAGCTCGTTTCGTGTTCCTGTTCCTGTTCATGAGAATAATGGAAGTTGAGCTGATAAATTGTGCTTAAAATTGGAGTCTACACCTAAATTTACACTTTTTTATAAGATAAATTGTGGTATAAAGTATACTCAATGATATAATTACCACAAAAAAAGTCCATTATACTAATAAAGTTGTGGGAGGTAAATAGATTAGGTTTGATTTGTGGTCCCATACGAACTCTCCCCTGCACTGCACACTGTCGGTAGAAATAAACTTAAACTTAGTATTTTTACTTTTTCAAAATTAATGAAAATTGAGATGGTGTGATGATATCCCGTCCTAAACTAAAAAATTGGGAGTGTTGGTTCTAAATTTTAATATCATTCTAATAGATTTTTAGTTTACAAAATATTTATGAAAGATCAAGAATAAACGTGCACAAACTTATATAGTGTAATTCAAGAACCTAGTAATTACGGAGAAACATCCTAACATGCAAATATATATAGTTTGAAAACATTCCTATGCGTGGGTCATATCCAAATTAATATCTACTTTGAAACCATCTACCTTTTATGATCATTTGAACGACAACGTTCCAAAGTTATTGGTTGAATTTGCAATAAAATAATCAAACAAAGAAAATAATGGCAGGAGAGAGAAAGTAAAAAACTCTCTTTGATGATTGAAGAGGAGAGAGAAAGTGATTGCAACAGGGTGGTCCTCCTACCCTCTCTCTCTCTCAGCTATATAATCCATCACACGCCCAAATCTTCCCCCAATCAAATAGGTTAAGAGTTCCAACTGCCATGGCCATGGAGAGGAATTTTGAGGCGTTGAGTGCTGCTGCTATTGACGAAGAAGCAAGGGTTGGTGAGTTGGAGAGTAAAGCCCACAAAATAGCTTTGGGGTATCTCATATGGGAGAGGAGCTTTTTCCTCGCTGTCTCTCACAATTCTTCCACCCACAACTGTGTTCCTTTGTGGATGGTTGTGGGTTTGAGTCTTTCTTGTTCCGCTCTCTACTTTTTGATGTTCTTCGAGAATGTGAGTATGATGCTCCGCTCTCTGAACACGCTCGACATGATTTTGAGGGAGCGCACTCTTATCTTGGAGGCCATAAACCAAGAAGATTATGGTGGGTTGGAGCTCAATTACGGTTTCCAGGTGAGGGAACTCAAGAATGGCGGGTTCAGAATTGGGGAGAGGAAGGTTTACATATGCGCCATTGCGTGTGCTTTGGTTGCTGTGAGTGCTGTCGAAGTGTGCGCATGTACTTACTCAGTGTCGCTATGTGAATGAAGAGGGAGTGATTGGGATGATGGAGGTGGAAGACGAATCTCATACCTTGTTTGTTTCTGTAAAACATTAATTTTAAAAAATATGGAGACAAGAATAGTAAAACTAAGAAACAAAGTAAAATTAAGGAAAGTTAAGAGGAGAGATAGGGTTATATAAATAATAAGGAAATATGATATTATGAAATTGACCAACTTATCACCCATTGGACATTGCGTATCAATACTTTCTCTCCTCTATCATTGAAAACAATGAGTTGAATGGGTGAGATGATTGGAGTTTTCTTAATAACTCCAAATTTATCTCCCCTACTTTCTCTTCTAAGAAAAATACACAGCCTTAATAGATTGAAAATAAAATAAACTAATAAAAATTGAGTTGATATACTCCGCTCAAATATGTATAGTGTCACAATCATTATATGAAAATGATATGTTGTAACCTCCACCCGAGATAGATAAGGAGGCAACCTTCAAGTGGTACCCATCTGACCACATGACCCATTAAATTTTAAAAGTAGCACTAATACTATGACCCTCCATAATGGTATGATATTGTCCACTTTTAAGCATAAGGTCTCATGGTTTTGCTTTTAGTTTCCCCAAAAGGCCTCTAGTATTTCTTATTTATAAACTCATGATCAATCCCTTTATTAGCATATGTGGACTCCTCTTCCAGCAATCCTCCCGTCGAACAAAATACATCATATAGACCAGAAGCTAAAAGACTTGAAGGTTAAAAATTATTTGTTCCAAGTCATTCATCGAACTATTATGGAAACAATTCTTAATAGAGACAATGCCAAACAAATTTGGGACTCTATGAATCAAAAGTATCAGGATTCCACAAGAGTCAAAAGAGCATAAGAGTTTGAGATCCTACGGATGAAAGAAGAGAGTGTTGATGCATAATTTGCGCGAACTTTCACCATTGCAAATAAGATGAAAATTCATGGTAAAAACATGAAATAAGTGGTGATTATTGAAAAAAAAATTGAGATCAATGACGTCAAAGTTTAACTATGTTATATATTAGATTGAAATGTTTAATAACTTAAACACATTAACTATCAATGAATTGCAAAACAACCTGCTGGTACATGGGAAAAGAATAAATGGACGCGTAGATGATGAATAAACACTAAAGGTGACATATGATAATATAATCTGTGGAAGATGAGGTGATCGAGCTCATGAAGCTTTTCGAGGAAGAGATAGACATTGGTTCAACAAAGCTACAATGGAGTGTTATAAGTGTCATCGATAAGTGCCATCTGTTTGTAAGCCTATAAAAATTGTTTTGCAATTTATTTGAATTAGTTTGTGTATGTTGACAGCCGATATGATTTGGAAGTATGGTCGATTTATAAAAATGAATTAAAATCTTCCTTTATATTTTGTTTTGAATGTTGTTAGATTTATAAAAATGAATTAAACTCTTTCAATTATAAATATATAAATATATAATATTAATGTGAACCCTCAAATTTTTCTTTTAATTAAATTAATTATGATTTTTTTTTAATTTATAGATTATATGCTCTAATAATATAAAATTAATTAATTAATTAAACTTTTAAATTAATCAATTTTCATTCACTAAATTCTAAAGTTATACTTGTGTAGGATAAGTTGTGCTCATTGATATAATTATTTCATTGATATAATTATTACAAAAAAAAAGTCTTTTAAATTTAATTTAAATCGAAAGACAGAAGATAAATTACATAAAAAAATAAATTAAATGAGTGGAATTATTGAGATTAAGAGTTTGGGGTAAATTTGTTTAAAGAAAGGATATTCCAACCTTCTTTTATATATATAATATAATAATTGTAATTTTTTTAAAAGTTTGGGTAGTTAGCTTGGGAACACGTGACAACAGAGAATGCCATTGACAAAAAATAAATTAAAAAATTAAAAAATAAGTGCTGAGCGACACGTCATCAAAATTTGTGGTCCCACGTGCCCAAAGTTTGGGTAGTTATTGGGACACGTGGCAAAAGGTGGGCCCAAAAAGTGCCGGGAGACACATCATCCAGATTTGTGGTCCCATGCAAGGGTGTACATAATTGGTGTTGAATTGGGTTGAGAGATTTTTTTTTTTTTACCAAAGTTTGGGTTGGTTGGATCGATAATAATCCTAAAATTTTTACAACCCAGCCTAAAATTCTATTTTTGAGTTGGGTTGTCGTACCTTTAAAATAAAATGTCAAAATTTTATTTATCTACTGTACATCATTATTCGATAGAATCTTTGATAAAAGATATTAAAAGTTTACCAACAAACACAAATCAATCTATATTGATAAAAAAAAAAAATTCTTCAACAACAATAACTGAAAATTGTAACTTCCTAACCAACATTGCTATAGAACTAAAGACAAAAATGCCTACACTTCTCGAAAATTAGTTACCCTGAAAGTAAAGAAAATATAAGATAAATCATGAAATTAAAAAACAATAAAAATAGTTAGTTTAAAGAAATTATAGATAAAAAAAATAAAAAATACTATAAAAGAAACATAATAAATATTATTAGAATTTAGAATTACGTTATAATACTTTAAAATTACTCAAATACATGTATAGTCTATACCATCAGACACTATATGCTTTTGTTTAAAAATAACATAAATATAGGTATAAATCATACTCAATATATATATATATATATATATATATATAAAAGAAAATAAAGAAAATAAGCAAAATAATAATAAAAGAACAAATTCAACCAGAGTCAATTCGGATTCACGAAAAATAACCCAATACAATCCCTATAATTTGAGTTGGGTTGGTCCGAATTGTCGGATTAATGTACACCCTAGTCTGGTGGGCCCACCACTGCACTTCTTTTCCCGTAGAAATCTTTTTTAGGATATGCTTTGACTATACTGCTAGAGCCCAACATTAAATCTTTATTGGATCCATTACGAATGGTAAGTCCCAAGTTTTTGGCCCATAGCCTAATACAAAATAATAATAATAATAATACGATGAATAAATCTTAAGATTGAGCTATTTAGCCAAACTGTTAGCTAGCCACCAATTTATTGTGCACGAAGCCGATACAAGCCAACACTCACAAATCCGAAACCGCTACCGTCATTTTTCTTCTTTATCTTCTTCTTTAAGTCGTCGCCACCGAACATTCACGTCATCCCGTTGTCGTCCATCTCTCACAACCCGCACCCCTTCGCACGTCGGAACACCAGCGCTAGTCGTCGTCGCGTATCGGATACCTACATCGTCGCCGCGAATGAACACCATTGTCTTCGTCGAAATCACCATTTAGAGGAATAAATGTAACCAAAGTACAACAAGCCCACTCAACGAAACCCAACGGAACCCAACGGAATTGGGATTGGAACCAACCTCTACAAGGGTCGAATATATTTGTCATGGTTGTGTGTTGTGCTTCATAGTTACATTTGGTGGTTGATAAACATTGGGTAATTGATGATTGTTAATTTGGTGCATGTATAGTTATATTTGATGATTGAGTTTGATGTGAGTTGTATGGCATAATATACGTTGGTCCATGAAATCAAACGTTTTGGGACCTATTACATGTATGTTGTGTTTGATGGTGATGGTTAAGGAGCTTGTGGTAATAGTTACACACGGTGTGTTTCGAGTAACTAGCCACTAATACTCCTTCGGGTGATTGCAGAAAACGACTATCAAGGTAAGGGTTACACGTTGCGTGTTTCGGATAACCAGACTTCGATATTCATTTTAAGGAGACGTTGATTTCTTCATGGTAATGGTTACACGCTGTGTGTTTTGGGTAACTAGTGAGGGATAATCATTTTAAGGAGTAAAGGTGGGCGTTGATTTTCTTGTGGCAATAATTACCCGCTGCGTGTTTCGGGTGATTAACCACTAGGGTCCCTCGATTTTGGTTGATCCACGTGACGATTTATGTATTTGACGACAATAGGAGAGTTCCTAGTATTTTAGTATTCACCTATTTTTTAAAAATGATTTATGTATTTGACCTCAACACGTGAGTTTATACATAAAGTTGAATATGTGAGAGACCTTTTATACATAAAGTTCAAAATTAATAAACTTATTATCAGAACCAAGATACAAAGTTTGAGATTTGTTTTAATAAACTTATTTAATAAATTATGACTGATACAAAAATAAAATATTAGTGACTAAAGAAAGCATTTACCAAATAAATAAATAAATAAATAAATCCATCAATAAATAAAACCAACCTTTCCCTTCCTAACCTATAATACAAACGCCCACTCACACGTGCCTTTCATCAATCAACTAATGTTGTCACAAACACAACTTTAGCATTGGTAAATAAAGTTTGGTTTCGGAGGTTTACTGTCCTTTTATTCTTCTTATTTATTACCTAAACCTCCTCCAAATTTGTATTGTATGTTAGGGAAAGGCTGCAATTTACATGATTATTTATCTGGTAAATCTTAGAGCTGTACATCTAACTCGATAATCCGAACCAACCCAACCCGAACTATAGGAGTTGAGTTATTTTTTCTCGACTCGAATTGATTCAGTTTAAATTTTGAGTTCATAAACTTTAAGTTGACCCGAACTAAATTTTTTTAAATTGTATTCCATCCTTAAATGTTCTTGTCTAAAATAATGATAAATGGTGTCGTAATCCTAATAGTAGCTAAAATATATATTCTAACAACGGTAGCCAACAGATTAACACAAAGGGGAATGAAAGTAAATTTGTATTTAAACCCTTCATTTTTTTTGATTTTATTGTTATGATCTATTAGGAAAGGTTTGAATAATGTTTAATTAATTAATTTAAATACATTAAATTATTATGGTTTTCTACCTAAATTTACACGGATAAATTGTGGTATAAAGGTAGTCAATGATATAATTAGGACAAAAAATAACAATAATAAATAAATAAATAAATAAAAGTCTATGATACTAATAAAGTTGTGGGAGATAAAAGATTTGTGGTCACATGAATCATTGAAATCATGTGATTATGTCTGTTCTAAACTAAAAAAATTGAGATTCATGTTAGTTCTATATTTTAATTTCTCCTTTTAATAGATTTTTACTTTATGAAGTATTTATTAAAGATCAAGTGGAGAAATGTCATCTCATATATAAACATGATGCATATTTATATGCTTTCAATTTCTCATGTTTCCTTCTTTTGTGTTTGTTTGTATGTGTGTAAATATTTATAATATCAAATAATCTCTAGTTTCAACTCTTTATATAACTCAAATGGTTTGGTGTGAACATTTATAAATACACAAATGATGTGTGAGATAGTAGATTGTAGATATTGTCTTCTTTAGGCTTGAGTTTCTCTTCAGATTCTTAAAACATGTCTATTAGGGAAGATTTCCACACAGTCATGAAGAATGTTTGGTTCTCTCTTAATCCGACGTGGGATCTAAGAAAATTCATCGATTCCAATATCACTTCAAACTGAGTTGTATCTCGTGAAAGTAATTTCTTATCTACCTATTTGATTAAGTTATCAAATTAGTAGACGTATTGAGTGTAGGACAAAACTGAAAGAGAAAAAGGAGAATGAGAGAGTACGTAGGAAAGTATGAATTAGAGGAAAAATAAAGAGCAAAAGCGTAATTAAAAAAAGCTTCTTTTAAATCAAATTCCATTTCATCACATATTAATATTAAAAATTAAAAGATTAATTAATTAACTTTAAATATCTTTTAACAACTTGAATTAGAACCGGTGGTTGAGTATCGCCTCATCTCCGGCTGAGGAGCCGACCGACTTAAACAGACCATTTAATTATAATTTTAATTAATATGCTTTACCTAAACTAATAAATTAAGCTAGAAACAAACAGTGTAACTAATAAATTAAGCTTGTGGGCCACTTTTTATTCAATTAAATCCAAGAAATGGGAATAAATTATATTATTGGCCACGTTAACAATGAAAGGGAAAAGAGTGATGAAAGAGATGATCCACGACGATCACGTCAGGGTCAGGATGAATTTAAGTGTTGTTGGGATAGGGATGCTTTTTAGGTAAAAATCTGGTATATATATAATACAATGGGTATCTTGTCAACCACAAAAATTTGAAGATGAAAAAAAAGATGTCTAACAAAATAAAAACGACGGCAGTACGTGGGCATTAAAGAATGTCAGATATATTCTTGGTCATGTAAAACGATCGAAGTCGAACCGACTCAATTCGAGTTCAGAAAAAATAATCCAACTGCTATCATTCGGGTTGGATTGGTCCCAAATTTCGGGTGGAATGTACATCTAGCATTTACCAAATAAATAAACAAACAAATAAATATATAAATAAACAAACAAATAAATAATTTAGTCAATCAGTCCGTAAGAGCCGCCTTTCCCTCTCTAACATACAATATAAATTTGGAGGAGTTTTAGGTATTAAATGGTGGAATAAGTAGACAACATTACCTTTTTTTTCTCTTTTAATAAATAAATAAATGATTAATTAAATAATATCCGCTTCCCCGTAATATATTTTGTCTTTAGGGGCCCACAAATATCCATCCACCTTCTATAACCAACATGTTCCATAAGCTTTACCTCATCATTCTTACCTAAACTCACGTTGTCCTTAATTTGATGTCTAAAATCAAAATATTCTCTCAAATAAATATTACCTTACCTCTTATACCTCTTATACCTCTTATACTGTCCACTTTGAGCATTAACTTTCATAACTTTGTTTTGGGATTCTTCAAAAGACCTCATACTAGTGAAGATGTATTCCTTACTTATAAACCCGCGATCATTTCCTAAATTAGCCAATATAAGACTCTCTCCCAATAATCCTCGACATAGAGTTCTTCCTAGAGAATGACTTGATAATAGTAAGATAAAAGTTAAAAGAGCTAAGACACAGTAACAAGATCTGAGACTGTATCATATGTTGGATATTCATAACAGGTCAAAAAAAAAAAAAAAAAAAAAATTTCAATTTTGTTGAGGGATGAAGGGAGAGATGAAGGCTAAGTTTTAGAAATAAAGGGTCCAAGCCCTTAGATGACAAAGTTGAAGGCAAAAGAGGGGAAAGTAAGATGTATAAGTAGTGAGAGTGAAGGCTTCTTTGAGTTACTTTATATGCAAAGAGGTTGATTAAGAATCGGAATTAAATTAATATACAAACTAAATGTAATTAAGATGAATTTTCATATATTCTCCACACAAACTTTTGGAGCCAATCCCCCTTTCCTCTTCTTTTCTTAACATGCCAAATAATCATAATTATAATTTATGCCAATTCTCTTGGATATATTGGTGAGGAAACATCAAACCTCATTTTGTTTTCCCTTTTATCCCCATTTTGTCTTCATTTTTACGAGATACAACTCGTTCTCACATCCAATTTGGAGAAGAACGAATCAAACATTCGGATTCCCTTTTGTCCCTTGTGTTATACATTCATATACTATAAATGTTCGCAACAAACTCTAACCCTTTTATCC
This sequence comes from Cucurbita ficifolia, assembly GCA_033971965.1. Classification (NCBI taxonomy): domain Eukaryota; kingdom Viridiplantae; phylum Streptophyta; class Magnoliopsida; order Cucurbitales; family Cucurbitaceae; genus Cucurbita; species Cucurbita ficifolia. Next base: position 6,635,663 of record CM066976.1, read on the forward strand.
TCCGTAGAGATTAATTGATATTGCAAGTATTCATTCAAACACAACCCTTTTAACAATTCATGTAACAATCTACATGAATTACTTTTAATCACACACACAAACAAAGACAAGTGAAGAAAGCGTGAGAAATTCAAAAGCATAGAAACAGAAACAAACAAGGTATGAGATTCGTCTTCCACCTCCATCATCCCAATCACTCCCTCTTCATTCACATAGCGACACTGAGTAAGTACATGCGCACACTTCGACAGCACTCACAGCAACCAAAGCACACGCAATGGCGCATATGTAAACCTTCCTCTCCCCAATTCTGAACCCGCCATTCTTGAGTTCCCTCACCTGGAAACCGTAATTGAGCTCCAACCCACCATAATCTTCTTGGTTTATGGCCTCCAAGATAAGAGTGCGCTCCCTCAAAATCATGTCGAGCGTGTTCAGAGAGCGGAGCATCATACTCACATTCTCGAAGAACATCAAAAAGTAGAGAGCGGAACAAGAAAGACTCAAACCCACAACCATCCACAAAGGAACACAGTTGTGGGTGGAAGAATTGTGAGAGACAGCGAGGAAAAAGCTCCTCTCCCATATGAGATACCCCAAAGCTATTTTGTGGGCTTTACTCTCCAACTCACCAACCCTTGCTTCTTCGTCAATAGCAGCAGCACTCAACGCCTCAAAATTCCTCTCCATGGCCATGGCAGTTGGAACTCTTAACCTATTTGATTGGGGGAAGATTTGGGCGTGTGATGGATTATATAGCTGAGAGAGAGAGAGGGTAGGAGGACCACCCTGTTGCAATCACTTTCTCTCTCCTCTTCAATCATCAAAGAGAGTTTTTTACTTTCTCTCTCCTGCCATTATTTTCTTTGTTTGATTATTTTATTGCAAATTCAACCAATAACTTTGGAACGTTGTCGTTCAAATGATCATAAAAGGTAGATGGTTTCAAAGTAGATATTAATTTGGATATGACCCACGCATAGGAATGTTTTCAAACTATATATATTTGCATGTTAGGATGTTTCTCCGTAATTACTAGGTTCTTGAATTACACTATATAAGTTTGTGCACGTTTATTCTTGATCTTTCATAAATATTTTGTAAACTAAAAATCTATTAGAATGATATTAAAATTTAGAACCAACACTCCCAATTTTTTAGTTTAGGACGGGATATCATCACACCATCTCAATTTTCATTAATTTTGAAAAAGTAAAAATACTAAGTTTAAGTTTATTTCTACCGACAGTGTGCAGTGCAGGGGAGAGTTCGTATGGGACCACAAATCAAACCTAATCTATTTACCTCCCACAACTTTATTAGTATAATGGACTTTTTTTGTGGTAATTATATCATTGAGTATACTTTATACCACAATTTATCTTATAAAAAAGTGTAAATTTAGGTGTAGACTCCAATTTTAAGCACAATTTATCAGCTCAACTTCCATTATTCTCATGAACAGGAACAGGAACACGAAACGAGCTGAATGGTGGAGTGGGAGAGAGCGGTCGAGGTTATATACATATATTTATCTGTGAGGGTGCTGCTGCTGCTGCCTTTCTTCAACATTGTTGCGCTGGTTAATCAATGTTTATGTATGGTTTTGGATTAGTATATTAAACAATAGAAACACAAACTTTATAAACGAAACTTTGTGGTTTGGTTAGGTAAACACAATCTTCTCTCTCTAACCAAACACAATTTATGCTTTCCATACATTGACATAATGATAATATAATCCCACGGCCAATTTTGGATAATTGAGTTTCACATTTATATACTAAAGTTTTTGGGAATCAAATTGTGGTATAAGGTGTACTCAATAATATAATTACCGACAAAAAAGTCCATTATACGGCTAAACTTGTGGGAGATACATAAATTAAGTTTGTGGGAATGGTTCTATGAACTCTCCACAGCAGTGATAGAAATAAACTATGTATGGTTCTATGAACTCTCCACAGCAGTGATAGAAATAAACTTAGTATTTTTACATTTTCAAAATTAATGAAAATTGAGACAGTGTGACGACAATATTATTACGATAACACATCTAACTTTATTTATCTTTTTAAGTTGTTTTTTTAACGTCATTTTCTCATATGTCTCTGAAGTGTGTTCATTAAGTGGTGTGTTCATTAAGTGGTGTGTTCATTGGTGGAGGGTTCTGGGTGTAAGGGTTTGTAGAAGTTATTCATGTACATTTTTTTACCTGAATTCTGAAAGGGCTTTCTTCTGATTTCAAATTTCCATAATTTTGCACTACTCTCCCCGGTTTATATAATTCAACAGGATAAAAGGGTTTGTTGTGAACATTTATAAATATACAAATTATGTTGGTCTCCACTCGGTCTTCTTTTTTTTTGTGATTTGGTTCATCATAACCTTCTTTTCGTTAAACATTAACAGGTTGGGCATCTTCTCGGCCAACATTAGTGCGGGTTCTTGACTCTACCACATAGTGCTCATACTCTTGTCCTTCCAGGGGTTGACATTGTCATGGGTTTCTGAGGTATTGTCACGGCCTCCTATACCACCACGTCCGCGACTACGTCCACGACCTTTGTTTTTCTTGTTATGGTTGTCACGTCCCCTCATACTTGAAAAGAAAGAGTCAGCCGCATCATTCCTTTTCGTCCATGCGAGAACCTCCTCATGTGTGAGTAAGAGGTGTTTCTCCTCCTCTTTGTCTTCATAGCCACGAAGTCTTTCCTCATGAATCTTAAGACGACCAACGACCTCCTCAACTGACACGTTCTTGAGGCAGCCAAACTACTCGATGGAGGGAAAAATTTGCATGAAACTTGGGAGAACAGCTCGAAGGAACTTCTTGATGACGGAGATCTCCTCTACCATGTCGCCTAATGAACAGATGCCGTTGACGATCATCGTCAACTTCATGGCAAAGTCGTCTATTGACTCATAGTCCTTCATGCGGATAGCCTCGAACTCACTCTTCAAGGTCTGCACCTTTGCTTCCTTGACACGTTCCACACCCATATTCATTGTTTGCAGCGTCTCCCACGCTGCCTTTGCCGAGTCCTTCTCTGCCAAGATGAGAAGAACGTCCTCCGAGACTGCTTTGTAGATTGCAGCAAGAGTCATCCTGTCCTTACGCTTCTCAACATCACCATGCTCGCTAGCGTCCCACACGCCTTGTGCTTGTAAGTTGACACACATCTTTATCGACCATGTTGCGTAGTTACTTTTCGTGATTAACGGATACTAGAGCATTACACTCCCCTTCTTTTCGCGCTTTATCGTTATCACTTCTCCTCCGGTGACTTTGTATGGTGACGGTATTTGTTTCGACATCCTCGCTTTGATACCAAGTGTTGGAATTGGCCCACGATCGAAATATGTCAAAACAAATGAAGGTAACAAAAAGAACAATTTGAGGGGAGAGATCTTTTGGAACAATGAACCTTAAGCATTTACCTTTTCAATTATCTTTGTGGTTGTTGTGAAAAAAACATACTTCTCATGAGTGGGAGAAAACACTAACTTCCTAAACTTTCTCCTCAAGAACCGCTAACAATCTTCTTCATTAAAGCACAAATCTTGGTCCATAACCACAAAACTTGGTCCACAATTTGCCACCAATTCTCCTATAGTTGCTCCATAAGTTAGTAACTTATTCTACTGAGTCTACTAACAATTCTACTAAGGTTACTCCATAAGTTAGTGACTTGTTCTACTAAGTCTACCAACAATTCTCCTATAGATACTATATATAAGTTAGTAACTTGTTCTACTGGCCCAAGTTTATTAGCTCATAAACCATGCAAGTCACTGTACGAATTTTTAGGAAGAAATACTTGTAGGGATCGTTTAGATGCATGCATGCTAGTAATTTCACCGTAGGTGGTAGCTTTTCCAGGAAATGGTTTTAGGTAATATGAGTAGGGATGCGTAATGTGAAGTTGAATGTATTCATGTTTTATGCTTCCGCTATATATATGTGTGTGTGTGTGTGTGTGTTTAATTTATGTGGAAAGGAGGATGAAAAATTGTAAACTCTGCTCTCCAGGCCGTGTGGGTGGATGTTATCGTCCCATTGGGCATGCATGTATATTATGCATGAATTATATATGCTTATTCTAGATAATCCAATGTGTGCAGACTTGGTTAATTTTCATGACCCATTATTATGATAAGTTTAGGGATTTGTGGTTAGAGTGACAAGCCACTGAATTTAGACCTAACCTTTCTCTCGGAGCCTAACAGATCACCACGGAAAACGAAGCACCTTAGGGGTGTTCTTAGGCAAATAGTTATGTGAATGGTGTCTATAGCTTCGTGGAGGACCAGGAGTTACTGATCAGTACCCATTGCTTCTAGCCGTTTCACATGGGAAACGTTAGACCCACGTCGTACAACCCATTAGCTAAGGGAGGGATCGCACCCCCAATGAGGGGGGGGGGGGGGGGGGGGGCTATCATGGACTTGGGAGGTACTCAACACACCCCTAGGTAAGATACCATATAGTCTCAGATAGCCACGTATGAGGTAGCGTCTCGTAGAGAAACACCAGTCATTCATAGCTCGACATAAGAAACTCTTAGAGTTTAAATGAAAAGACGGAGAGCCAAAATAACCCCAAGGGATTAAGACTAGAACCAGATGTCCTAGAGCCAATGAGAAGTCTGTGAAAACCTGTTAGGCCTAGAATGCGATGAGTGCCTACAAGTAGGTGACTTACTGAGTAAACTCTTATACTCATCCTTGCTACATTTTCTTTTTTTAGGCACGTGAGGCATTGGGGTCAAGAGAGGGCGTGTTTGAGAGATGTGGATTGTCACAAAGGAAAGCATGTCCCGGGCGTTAGTCTAGTCTTTCTTTTTGTACACAAACATTCATGTCTTTCAATTTATCTGATCATGATTTTATTCGTTGTCCTGAAACTTTCTTCTTATGAAATAAATAATTTTCTTTTAGTTGATGCCTTTTTGAATTTTCATGCATACACACTACACAACATTGTCATTTTGAGTCATGACTCGTAATAAAATATTGAATCGTATCACTGTTATGTCATTCAAGAATGGAAGTTATAATGGAAATCGGTGATGTCCAACAGCACAACAATGATGCAGAAAGGCAACCCCACCCTTACATATAAATATGAAGAAAAAAAAGTCACTGAATCGACCATTAAGATCCCCTCTCGGCCTGTTCATGTGAATAATGGAAGTTAAAGAACAGTTGGATAAGAGAATGGAAGAAGTGAAAGCCATGAGCCATAAGCAAGAAGGCAGAGTGAATTACTGACACCAAATTACACACTATATTATGATTCTTGCTCTAATTAAATCGCGTGCCATTGAACTCGAGAACACACACCACTTGATTCGCATCTGCCAATCAACAGAGAGGAGTCCCATATGGCAACTTCCAACCCATGGGCTAATGTCGACACACTTGTATCGTTCGATCGTGTCCTAAAAAAATCTAATTTTGAAGGAAAACAATTGACGCTCGTTTCACAACGCTCGCCCACACCATGATACACGTATGTACCATGAGGTAGCTAACTTAGGCCATATGGCCCATAAGGGGTGGAAAGTAACACGATGCTTTCCTCAATAGTACATTTTGAGGCATATTTGTTATGACTTGAGTAGACTTGATTTTGGTGAATGTTCATAAGGCTCCGTAGAGCATCCATCGGGTGTTCGATTGACACCGAATTTAACGAGTTTTTATTTTATATAGATGGAATGAAATCCAAAGTTGCATATCGAAACTCATATTGAAACACCAACTTTTAAGGTTGTGTCTCGAGGCCTTACCTATAGTCTTCTTTGAGCACTTCGTTGACACTCTTGTCGCTATCTTTTCCACTAATCTTGCTTATGTCTCAGCTTAGCTTTAATGCACTCTCTTCTTTGTGTGCTGGATGATGCACCGTCCTCTTTAATCGCATCATAATACTTATCTATCTCGGGCCTCATACAGCTAGATGAGTGCCACTTGAGGGTCGTCAGCTTGCCTGTCTATGTGCGAGGTCAATGTTAGGATCACACAACAACACACACTCGATCTAAACGAAGAACACGAAAAACAAGAAACAAAATATCAGTTAAAGGTTTATATTGATGACTTATAGTACGTACATTTATAGAGAATACAAAAAGTATATATTCAAAATACTACCTAGAACAACTTATATAGGGTTCGGCTTACATAGATAACTTTACTACATATCATCTACCATATATGACCGTTTACTATGCATAATCACTTACTATTCAAGTTGCTTACCATCATAGTCGTTTATTATACATAATTATTTACTATACCCAAATTTTCAGATCGCCATGATTTTCGATTTCCAATATATTTTCTTTATATTTTTGTAACTCTTTGCTCATAACTCGAATTAACACGAATTCTTCACCAAAATTGTAAAACTACCCTCCATATTTGCTAACATATTTTTCTAATAATTTATTTTCAATCACAACAAGAAATAATCTAGTCCAAGGTCGATTTAAAACTGTTAAACTATCTTGCAGATTCTTGACGTTCACCGGAACACTGCGTTCCAGTCAGAATCAATTTCAGCATCTTTCACAAAATCGGTGTGAAATCCCTTCAATATCAACATACTAAAAATTAGGATCTTAATTCCGAGAAAAATTTTCGACTTTTTGGAAAAACGAAATCAAAAACTTAAAACGCTTACCTTCATTTCTTTTTCGAATCTTGATGAATTTGAACAAATCAAAAACCAGAATGGTTCACCGAAGGCCACAGAGCAAGTCTGACTCTAAACTGTAGTTTGGAATGGATTTCGACTTTCTATCTCTACTCTCTCTCTCTCAATAACCCCAAACCCCCCATTTTCTTTTCCCCTCTTCCTGTTCTTTCTTTCTTTTTATTTTTCATTAGTCATCTAATGAGGGATAAACCAAATTCTTAATTAAACAAGAAGGGTCAAAAGGATCGATTTACCCCTCGGAATTTACTTTGACCGATTTTCACTATTTTCTTTTATATTTTTCTTAACATTTTTTCTCTTTTTATCTTCTCTTGAAATTCAGTCTCCCAATAAAATTTCAAAAGTTAAGAATTTAATTTTAATTTCTCATGGAGACTCCGGCATTACAATATATCATTTTTACCTTTGTAGTCAACTTAGAATACCATCAAGCAAAACCAAACTAACCATGAAATTGTTGAAGGGACACTAGCAGATACATTTCTAAATATAGAAAAAGTATAATTTGTTTAACAAATTTAGTTACCACGGATAAGGAGGAGGTGAAAGCAATTTCATCTATAGAAATTCCAACCAACTTCGGAAAGTAATGAAATCCCGTCCTATAAAATGACTTCCCTTTCCAATCATTCAGATCACTCCTCCTCTCAATCTCACTTCAATTTTTGTTGTCACCAACAACTGGTATCAGAGCGATCTTGCAGCAGCAAGAATGGCAGCAGAAAAACAAGTTGAGAGCTACGTTCAGCCCGCCATCCCGAGGTTCGATGGTCACTATGATCATTGGGCGATGTTGATGGAAAATTTTCTCAGATCGAAGGAGTTTTTTGATATGGTGGAGACGGGTTATGAAGAGCCAAATGAAGGCGAGGTACTCTCAGCTGGTCAACAGCAATTGTTGGCAGCATCGAAGTTGAAGGACCTGAAGGTCAAGAACTATTTATTTCAGTCCATTGATAGGACTATCTTGGAAACAATCTTCAGAAGAAGACATCCAAGGAAATTTGGGATTCTATGAGGAGGAAGTATCAATGTTCAACGAGAGTAAAGCGTGCTCAACTTCAAGCAGTTAGAAGAGACTTTGAAATTCTCCAAATGCAAAAGGGAGAAATGGTGAATGATTATATTGGCAAGGTTATGAGTCTTGCAAGTAAAATGAGGATGCATGGTGATTCAATCACGGACGTTGCGGTCGTAGAAAAGATTTTGCGATCACTAACTCCAAAGTTCGATTACATTGTATGTTCTATCGAAGAAGCAAACAATGTCGAAGAGATACAAATAGATGAACTCCAAAGCTCCTTGTTAGTACATGAACAGAGACTCAATCGTACAAGTGCAATAGAGGAGATGACAGCCTTAAAGATATCCACACCAGGTGAAACTTCAAGCCCTAGAGGTAGAGGGCAAAGAAGAGGCAGAGGTCGTGGGAGAGGCAGTCGAGAAAGAAGTGGAGATGTTGGCAGGTCAGCAGATCTAGTCAGAAACGATTATGACAACAAAGGCAAGAGACACTTTGACAAGTCTAAGGTGGAATGCTACAGATGTGGACGCCTTGGACATTACAAAAATGAATGCTATACCAGGCTCCAAAAGGAGAAAAGAGATCAATCCAATTTTTTGGAGAGAAGAGAAGAAGAAACATTGTTAATGTCATTCCATGCTATGAAGGTTGCAGATCAAGGTGTATGGGTCGTAGACTCTGGATGCAGCAACCATATGACAGGTTGTAAGGAATTCTTCTCAACTCTGGATGAAAATTTTCATACTACGGTTTCTCTTGGCAACAATTCAACTATCCAAGTGATGGAGAAAGGAACCGTAGATATCAAGACTAGAAATGGCTTTGTAGAGTCTATTTCTAATGTATTCTACATTCCTGATCTAAAGGCCAACTTACTTAGTATCGGTCAGTTACAAGAAAAAGGGTATGTGATCACATTCCAAAATGATGAATGTGAGATTTATGACTCCAAAAGAGGATCGATTGCTAAAATGAAGATGACCACTAACCGTCTATATCCGTTGACGTTAAATATCGTTGCCAAAAGTTTGATGGTGAAGAAAGAAGATACCACCTAGCTTTGACATTTTAGGTATGGTCATCTATACTTCAAAGGATTTAAAGACATGGTCTTCAAAGAAGATGGTAACTGGGTTGCCAGATATTACTCCTCCAACAGAAATTTGCGAGAGCTGTGTAGTAGCAAAACATGAAAGAAATTCTTTTCCATCCGGAAAATCAAGAAGAGCTCAAGCAATTTTGGACTTGATTCATTCAAACATATGTGGTCCCATCTCTTTAGCATCAAATGGTGACAAGAAATATTTCATGACCCTCATCGATGATTTTAGTCGAAAAATATGGACTTATTTCTTGCACGCCAAATCAGAAGCCTTTGATTGCTTAAAATTTTTTTTTTTTGCTACTATGAAGACGGAAACTGGGAGAAGAGCCAAGACTTTAAGAACCGACAGAGGTGGAGAGTTCTGCTCGAACGAGTTTATTAAATTTTGTGAAGAGAAGGACATAAGGAGGCAGTTAACAACAGCATATACACCACAACAAAATGGTGTGGCGAAAGGAAAAACAGGACCATTCTCAACATGGTTCGAAGTTTACTAAATAAAGGAGAAATCCTGAAGGAATTCTGGCTAGAAGTTGTCGTGTGGTCCGTTCACATTCTCAACCAGAGCCCTACTTTTTTTGTTAGAGATATGACTCCACAAGAAGCATGGAGCGGAAGAAAACCTGCAGTAGACCACTTTAGAATCTTTGGGTGCATAGAATATGCACACATTCCTGATGAGAAAAGGAAGAAACTTGAGGACAAGAGTTTGAAGTGTGTGTTCCTTGGAGTAAGCGAGACTTCCAAGGCGTACAAGCTCTATGATCCTTTGATAAAGAAGGTGGTGGTAAGTCGTGATGTAATCTTTGACGAAAAGAAGACTTGGACATGGGAAGTAAAGATCACTGTGAATCAGCAGATTCCTGTAGATTTTGAAGAAGAACAAACTGAAGCCCCTATTCAGCCTCACTATGAGCATGGAGAGAGCTCTTCACAAGCTCAACAAGAAGAACCAGTAGAAGAAGATCATGATCATAATCAAAGAAATCCAAGAAAAAGAAAGAGACCAAATTGGATGGTTGATTATGAGATGGACTATGAATCAAGTGATAGTACTTATTTTGCATTCTTTATGGATAGTGATCCAATTGTCTATGAAGAAGCGGTGAAGGAGAAGAAATGGAAGGAAACTATGAATAATGAAATCAAATTCATAGAGAAGAACAAGACTTGGGAGCTCACTGATCTTCCAAGAGGGCAGAAAACAATCGGAGTAAAATGGATTTTCAAAACCAAGTTGAATGAAAATAGTGAGGTGGATAAGTACAAGGCGCGACTCGTTGCAAAAGGATACAAGCAGAAGTATGAAGTTGATTATAAGGAGGTATTTGCACCAGTGGCACGTCAAGATACTATCAGGCTTATAATTTCTATTGCTGCACAGAAATCTTGGCTTATTTATCAACTTGATGTGAAATCGGCCTTCCTACATGGAGAGCTTCAAGAAGAGGTATATGTGTAGCAACCAGAAGGTTTTGTTCAAAAAGGTAAAGAGGAAAAAGTATACAAGTTGAAGAAAGCTTTGTACGGTTTGAAGCAAGCTCTGAGGGCATGGTACAGTCACATTGATTCTCATTTTGAAAAGATGGGATTCACTAAATGCCCGTATGAACACACATTGTATGTGAAAACTAAAAAGGGAAGTAACATTCTCATTATTTGCTTATATGTTGATGATTTAATATTTACTAGCAATAATGAAGAAATGCTTAAATTTTTTAAGAAGAGCATGATGAAGGAATTTGAAATGACAGATCTTGGTTTGATGAGATATTTTCTTGGAGTAGAAGTTACTCAAACTCCCGCACGTAACTTTATCTTTCAGAAGAAATATGCTCAAGAATTACTTCAAAGATTTAAATTGGATGAGTGCACATTTGGAACTTCATCAGAATCGGTTTGAAGTTGCACAAGGATATTTAAGGGCGAGAGGTTGATAATAGGTACTTCAAACAAATTGTGGGAAGTTTGATGTACTTAACTTCAACAAGACCAGACATCATGTATGCGGTTAGTATGATAAGTTATTACATGGAGCATCCAACGGAAAAACATCTCAATGCAGCAAGAAGGATACTTCGTTATGTGAGAGGAACCTTTGATTTGAGGGTATTCTACAAGAAAGGAGATGATCCGAAGATGGTTGGCTAAATAGATAGCGACTATGCAGGTGATATAGATGATCGTAAAAGTACTTCAGGAAGTATTTTCATGATGAGTTCAGAAGCTATTTGCTGGTCTTCAAAGAAGCAACCTATTGTAACACTCTCAACTACAGAAGCAGAATTTGTGGCAGCAGCAGCATGCTCGTGCCAAGCAATTTGGTTAAGAAAAATGCTTGAAATTCTTAATCAGAAGCAACCGGGTACGACGGTTATATATTGTGATAATATGTCAACTATTAAGTTGTCTAAAAATCCTGTGTTGCATGGAAGAAGTAAGCACATCGATGCTCGATTTCATTTCTTGCGTGATTTGTGTAAAGAAGGCATTATTGAACTCAACTTTTGCCGAAGTGATGAACAAATCGCAGACCTATTCACAAAACCCTTGAAACAACCATTGTTCGAGAAGCTTAGACGAAAGATGGGGATGTGCATAATCTAAGATGTATATCAAGAAGATGAAGTGAAGTTCTAAACTGATTTCTGCAGAATTGAGTTTAAGGGAGGGTGTTGAAGGGACACTAGTAGATACCTTCCTAAAGATAGAAAAAGTAGTAATTTGTTTAACAAATTTAGTTACTTATGAGAAGGAGGTGAAAGCAATTTCATCCACAGAAATCCCAACCAACTCCGGGAAGCAATGAAATTCCGTTCTATAAAATGAACTCCCTTTCCAATCATTGAGATCACTCCTCCTCTCAACAGAAATACTCAAAATTATTTCTTACAAATCCCCAAATTTTGCTTTAGGAATGCTCAATCTCAGCCAATGATACCGAGGCTCCCACAAAAGTGAAAAGTGAGACCCACGTTCAGTAAGGCGTGTATCGTGCTCCCCTATTTTGATATAATATTTGTCATCTCGGAGTTTAGTTTTAAACAACTATATTATTTTCATTTCATTGATTTGTATGGGACAATCGATGTTTTTATTTTATTAGTTGGTTGGAGAAAGTGAGGAATATAATCGTACGAAATGAAATTCACTCATTTTCATATAGAATAAGTAGAATGAGTAGACGATGATTTAATTGATTTGACTTTTTAAAGTTGTTTAGAACATGTGTTTGAAAAACTAATACGTAATTGAAAGCATTGTTTGTCAACTCTAACAAACAAATGAGATCAAAACAAACCCACTTCAAGCACCAAATTAATTATCCTTCTTTTATTTCATATTTTAAAATCTAAGCTGTTAACGTCTTAACCCTAATCTCAGTCCAAAAATGCTTCCAAATAACAAGACATAAACAAAGCTTATAATGATATTATATGATAAAATTGAGTATTCAATAATTTAATCCAGCTCATGCTGATGCAAAATGACATGATTTTGACTGTACTTACAGGAAGATGTGACAAATTTTTTAGATAATTTGTTAGAAATAGTTTAAGCTATAAGTAACCCTTTCTTATCATCATATCTATCTTAAAAATATAAGTATATGCATATGAAAAATATAAGCCATGTTTTTGTTGTCAACGGTTTGAATTGAATAATTAGACTAATTAGATTTTTTTTTTTTTTTTTTGCTACTAATAACAATTATTTAATTTGCCATAACGACCAATATGTTGCTCGACATTTTTTATTTATTTAATTAATTCTCTTGCATGCTTCTCTTTTTTAGAACCATCGGTTAGACCTTTCGGTATCTTGAAATGTCAAGATGTTGGTTGGCTTTATGATGTTTGGGATTTTTATAGTAATATGCCAAAATTAATATTTAATTGAATTTTTCACACTCTTTATAAAATGAACGTTATTTCATTCCTATTAATCTTTAAATTATTAATTGTACCTTCATTTGTCAGAGAGAGTAGAGGAATAAAACAAAAATATTTTTAAAAAAAATCATATCATTTCCTTATCATTTGCTATAAGAGCTTTCCTTATCAGATTTCATATTTTTCTTGGCTGATTTACATCTCATTTGGTATTAGAGCCAAGGAAAAGCTCTGATACCAAATGATAAGGAAATCACTACAAGGGGAGTAAGATTTGGATTATCTTGTTGATCGAATATCTCAAGGCAAGAATACTTGTTTGAGATTCGAATCACTCCACAAGTAAGATCGATCATATCTAGCTTAAACTTAGTCATTGACTAAAGGAGAGCACAAATGCTTCTTTTACTATATTTTCCAAGTCTACTTACAAATACAACATACATGGCTTTATATAGCCTCAAAATGAAACTATTAAAGACATTCCAAGAGTGGTAGCATTCATACTTTATGTCATAATTAACCCTCATGTAGATGTAACCTAAAATAAATAAAAAGTCTTAAAATATATTAATGAAATACAATAACTCTAAATTGTAATTCACCCAAAATTTATAACAATAAAACTTCATTCTTCTTCAATGTCGCATGAATTGAAATATTTTTTGATAATTTCAACAGCATTTTCTTCACATCTTCATTGAAGTATATTGTATGATTGATATCTCTTGGATCATATCACAACGTGGGAGACATTGCAAACAATGCATGTGGGTGTGGAACGTGTCAAGGAAGCAAAGGTGCAGACCTTGAAGAGTGAGTTCGAGGCTACCTGCATGAGTGATGGTGAGTCAATAGACAACTTTGCCATGAAATTGACGACGATCGTTAGCGGCATCCATTCATTAGGCGACATGGTGGAAGAGATCTCTGTCATCAAGAAGTTTCTTCGAGCTGTTCTCCTAAGATTCATGTAGATTGTTACCTCTATCGAGCCGGCGATCTCAAGAACATGTCGGATGAGGAGGTCGTTGGTCGTCTTAAGGTTCATGAGGAGAGATTTCATGGCTACGAAGACAATGAGGAGGAGAAATACCTCTTACTCACACATGAGGAGTGGATTGTACGAACGAAAAAGAATGATGCAGCTGACTCTTCTTTTTCAGATTCGAGCGGACATGGCAACCATAACAAGGAAAAAAAAAAGGTCGTGGATGTGGCCGCAGATATGGTGGCAGAGGATGTCGTGACAATACCTCACAAACCCATGAAAATGCCTTTGGAAGGACAAGAGTATGATCAAGTGTTACTCTTGTGGAAAATACGGGCATTATGCGGCAGAGTGCTGCAACAAGGAGCGCGATGAGGAGGCAAACCTCATGTTCACTAACGATGAAGAGTCCACATTGATGTTGGTTGAGAAAATACCCAACGTGTTGATGCTCAATGAAGAGAAGGTTATGGCAAACCCTTTCATAGATGGAGAAGACCAAGTGGAGACTAGCATGTGGTACCTAGACAACGGAGCGAGCAACCACATGACCGAAGATCGAGCAAAGTTCAAGGAGATTGATGAGAAGTTCACTGGAAATGTGAAGCTTTGTGATAGATCAATTGTACCGATCTAAGGAAAAGGATCTATCTTGTTCTTGTGTAAGAACGATGATCAATGTCTATTGACCAAGGTGGATTACTTCCCAAGTTCGAAGAGCAATATTATTAGCCTTGGTTAAATGACAGAAGAAGGTAGCAAAGTAGAGATAGTCGACTCGTTTCTCAAGATATACGATAGAAATGGAACCCTGTTGATGAAGGTATAACAGTCACAAAACCGCCTATATAAGATACTATTGAAAAACCATCAACATCTTCCAAAAGTATCAATTGACGTTGACAGCAAGAAAGTAAAGAAGAAACCAATAGACCAGGAGAAAAAGGAACTGAAGAACCTAGCCAAGAAGAAATCAGAGGTTATATTATAATCAGTGAAAAGCAACCTACAAGATGATGTGTTATATTAGACTTGTCATCTCAACCATGTAGGCCTAGATGAAGGCCACCACGGTGTAAGAAAAATGAGACTTAAAACTAACCATCTCAACCAAAGAAGCATAGAGGTAGACCTAAAAAGAAGCTTGAAAAGCAAATGAGTACGTTACAAGAAGTTTTTACACGAGTTGATGATATTTTTTTTTGCAAAGAAGAGACGAGTGGAAGAAATTGCTTGTTGCAGAATTAAAATTTCTTCTCAATAAAACAGAGTTGACCAGGGACAAAAAAAACTGAAACTAGAGAGCAACGTGCAGACATTGTCACCAAAAACCTAGCAAGAATTAAATTTGTAGACATGCAAGAGTTGTTTGAAGTGAAGAATCTTAAGTAAAAAGCTTGGGGAGGAAATTGCTAATAAGTTTGACTTTTGAGGAGGAAATTGCTAATAAGTTTGACTTAGCAAAAGAAGTGTTAACTTAGAATAATTTTAGGATAATTATTTAATATTATTATTGGCTTCAATAAATTAAAAAAATGAATAATCTTTTATTGAGAAGGATGGTCCGTGGCTAATTTGGGTGGAAAATTTAGAAAATTTGTTAGCGACTTCTCCACCATAAATACCATGAGAGAGGTATGTTCTTCTCACACCAACCAAAGAGAATTAAAAAGTAGAAGTGCTTAAGGTTCTCCTATTAAAAGATCTCTCCTCAAGTTGCTTTTTTTATGCTTTAGTTGTTAATTTCGACATATTTCCATCGTGAGCTATATCCAACAATTTATGAGACAAATGGAAGTTGAAGAAGAATTGAAGAAGATGATGGAAGAAGTGAAAGGCATGGGGGAGAAGGTAGAAAGCAGAGTAAATTACTACGACACCAAATTACACACCATCATTGTCGCTTATTTCGTTTGGGAACGTGTGTTCTTCTTCGGTATCTCCAACAAAACGTTTCCTTCCACCATTTCTACCCTCAGCTGCAATGGAAACTGGTGGGTTATTCTTGCTTTGAGTTGTTCATGCAGCTTCGTTTACGTGCTGCTTTTTTTCGACGCTGCCCTCATGCTCTATCGCGAGGAAAATCAACTCCATCTCATTCTCCAAAAACATGCTCAACTTTACTGACAACTCTTGGCAAACAAAGAAGAACAAGCTGACACCAAAGCTTCTTTAATGGAGGCCGGAGATCAGTCAACCCATAGACTCTCACTGGAACAGGAATTGATGCTCATAAACTCAACCTCAGCATTTAGGAGGAGGCCTTGGGAGAGGAAAGTTTATGTCTACACAATCTTTTGTGCTTTGATTGGCGTTGGTTCTTTAGAACTATACGCATGCAAGGCTGTGCTCTGCCCTTGAACTCCCCAATCAACCTCCAAGTCTCTTGTGACTTGCAATAAAGTTTGATATTATGTTATTGTACGTGTGCTATCTATATCTATTTCATACTCCCCAATCAACCCCCAAGTCTCTTCTTTTTTTTTTTTTTATGTAATAAAATCATGTATAATAAATACAAATAACTGTTATTTAAAATTAATATTGAATATTGGAACTACTCTTATATTTTTCAGAAATAGAAAGAAGTGAATTTGATCTTTCACCCTATCTTTGTTTATGGAATTGTCTACGACAGCCACTCACACTCGTACAAATGAAATGATAAGTTCACATACACAAAAATTCGTAACTCTCTCATAATTAAAATCGAGTGGTATCTGATTTAAATTGATGATATATTTGAAAACTAAAATTAAATAATAAATTGAGAATGAAATTGAGGCATAATTTGATCGAGTTGTGGATAAAGAATAATAAAAATCCTATAATAAAAAAACACCGCTTTATTTAATTAATAATTCTCGTACTACTTATTTTTAAATGTCGAAGTTTCTCTCTTACCACTGCACGCAGAGATTTCCACGAAGTGAGATGGGGACCGAAAATTCTTTCATATTCTCATTTTGCCATCTATTTCATCTGCAAAATTATTTATTTATATTTTAGGACATTACGATAAAGATTCACGAAAAAAAAAAAAAAAAAAATTGCGGGGAGAGGGTGATTAATTTTTTCTAATTTATTATTCTTTTAAAAATAGTTATTTTAAAAATTTTCATTTTTCAATATAATCTTCGTTAAAAAATGGTAAAGACTTCTATTAAATCAATAATTATGTTCCATTACCATAATTTTTAAAAATTCAAACTTTAATATTGTAACATACTTTTTTAAAATTAAAGAAAGGTACCTCATCGTATTTAGTTTAAATATTACTGTCTCGAAATTAACTAACTTATTTTTTAAATATAGTTTTATATATATATATATAATAGTGGATTAAAAATATATTTTTATTAAACGAGACGAACTAGAATTTGAATAGGATGAAGACGGGACCATAAATATAATCTCATCCTTTGATTCCAATGAAAAAATATTCATCACATCTAAACAAAAAATCTACTCGTCATAATTTAGAACCCATAAAATTAACATCTCTACTTACACCATCTAAAAAAAAAGAGGAGGAATATTGGAATTTGGTTGGTCAAGGCATGACGCGTTCACGCTGACCTATTTCCGCTGACGTATCGCCACTTGGTTTCTTGTCTGGCAAGAAACTCGCCGCCGCCATTTAGTGACACAGTCGTCTTCCTAATTTTTATTAAAACTGTACATCGATCTATACATACAACTCTAAAGCTTCATAGCTCGAGTTCGCCATCGCCACAATCATGTTGCTCCATTTGAAAAAAATAGCATGTCTTTGTGTGTTACCTTAATGTTTTTTTTTTTAAAAACATAAAACTATTAAGTGCGCTGAAGATTGTTTAAGCCAATACTCCGATTTTTTTAAATTTTCTCAACTTACTAAGTTTCTAGCATGTAACCCATAATTGTTTAAACATATAGCCCAACACAACTCATTTATTTTGCTAAAATTTGATTAAGACTAAAATCAAGCTTACTTAAAGAGTAACTTATAAAGTTGTGTTTTGAATTTGATGTATCTCATCTCGATCCCAACTCTAGTCTACTATCATGCATCATGGAGTCTGTTTACTGTTATAGATAAACTATATTTAACCTAGCCCTAGTAGCATATTGAGACTCTAGCTTAGATGTTCTCACAGCTTGTAGAAGGACTTTTACTTGGAAAAATGGTGAATACGGAAAGTTCTGATCAAAGTCAAAAAGTAGATCAAGTGATCAGAGAAAGCTTGAGAAAAATGAGTGTGCATATTGTCAACAAAAAGGTCATTAGAAGAAAGATTACTCGATCATAAAAAAGAAGGGGTCGAAGTCCAATGTATCTAGGGATGATGAGAATGAAATTGATAATGCCTTGACTATCTCACTATCACCAAGCCATATCCGTGAATGGATCCTAAATTATGGGCGCTCCTATCATATGTGTCCCCATAGAGAGATGTTCTCGAACTTTGAAGAGTTTGATGGTGAAGTTGTCTATATGGGCAATGATAATACTTGCAAGATAATGTGAATTGACTCCGTACAAATCAGGATGCTTGATGGAGTTGTACGAAATGTCAGTGATGTGAGGTATGTCTATGACTTGAAGAAACTTTTGATTTTCCTTGCTGTTTTGGATGCGAATGGTTATAGTATCACTTTGGAAGAGTGAATTTGAAAGTAGCTTGTGGAGTTTTGGTGGCGATTAGAGGGACTAGAAGAGGTAGCACATACTACCTCAATAAAACCACAATAACGGGACATGTTGTAGCAAGTTCGAAAAAACAAAATATATCAAAACTATGACATATGTGACTCGGGCATGCTCGTGAGAAGGTGCTTCAAACATTGATGAACTAGGGAATCCTTAAGGGTGCCAAAACTGGTAAGATTGACTTTTGCAAACATTGTGCATTTGGTAAACAAAAAATGTGAAGTTTGGTACTCTTGTACACCAAACAAAGGGCATCTTAGATTATGTTCATACTAATGGGTCCCACAAAGAATATTTCGTTGGGAGAAAAAAAGTAGTTTGTCACCTTTATTAATGTCTACTCGAGGAGAGTTTGGATGTACCCCATGAGGCATAAGAATGAGGTTCTCCAAATCTTTCTGAATGGAAAAATGATGTAGAATTAGATAGACAAGAAAATAAAAAACTTGAGATTAGACAACGGTGGAAAATATACTTATGACCCATTCCTTAAAGTATGTCGAGATGAATGAATCATTCGACAATTCATGATCCCTGGTAAGCCACAAGAAAATGAAATTACTAAGAGGATGAACCCGACATTAATAGAGAAGGTTTGATGCATGTTGTCTCAACTAAGTTTGAGTAGAGCATTCTGGACTGAGGCTCTCAGTTACGCAATTCACTTGGTGAGTTATTTACCAATTATAAGATATGGAGGAAAAACTCCACTTGAGGTATGGTCAGGTGCTCCCGTTAGAGATTATGATAATTTGCATTTGTTTGGTTGTCCTACCTATTATGATGTGACAAACTCAAAGTTAGATCCTAAAGTAAAAAAAGCAAAGTTTATGGGGTTTAGCAATGGCGTGAAAGCCTACAGGTTATGGTGCCCAGAAACAAGAAAGATTGTCAATTGTCGAGATATGATGTTCAATGAGTCTAGAATGTCTTCGAAGATGATTAAAAATAATTACGAGACATCGAAGCAAACGGAGAAGGTGGTGTTCTTTCCCAAAATGGTTGCTCCTATTAAAAAACCTACCGAAGAGGTAGAGGATAATTCTGAGGACTTAGAGCAAGTGGAGCAAAACCTTGTAGTGATGTTTCATATTATGCTATGTTCTGCCATGTTATGTTATGCTACGATAAGTTTTGTCAATTAATAAAACTTGCTATTTTTTGAGATAATGTCAGGTTGTATAAAGTTGTTATGAAACCGTTAATCTATGATGCATAAACCTACTTACACCATGCCATGAAAGTTATGTTGTGTATTAAAGAATGTACGAGAATTATGTAAGCATAATTTACAGAATTATTATGTTATAAATAAATGGAGGTTTGTCTTACATCTCACATTATGTCATGATTATAAGCTATGGAGATCTCATGCATAGTTGTGTGCCATGTGTATCGGGATACTTCCCCAATATGATGAGTAGAGATGCGTACATTATGACTTATGATTTACTACATTATGTTCACCATGATGTTATGCAGACCCTTTCTCTCCATGGTGTTTGGCATAGAGTCAGTTAGAGAATGCAAGCCCAACAGTCAGGCTCAGAGAGTGTGCGAGCCCGCATAGTAAGTTCATGCTCGCACGCGTGGGTCATGTGTGAGAAGTACTACCCATCTAACATTGCCTAGAGTTGAAAGCTACCAAAGGTCATGCTATGATATGTTAAAATGATAGGTCTCATCATGTTGCATGTGTTTGCATTTCATGACCCCAACAGTAAAGTTAGAGTATTTCTTAAAATACTCAAATCATGTGTTACTCCTACATTTCATGTAAAGGTAAGACACCATGTACGAATGACAGTTGCGTCGCGATGAAGGCAATGGAACCAGTGTTAGGGTAGTTGCATTTTGTATATTTTGTAACCCCTAGATTAGACCCGAGCATCACCTTATTCTTTTCTTTATTTTATTTAAATTTCACGTTATTTATTTGTTGTCATTTTGTTTTAAAACTTTTATTACGAACGTTTAAGTACATGATTTCGTTTTTGAAATATTTTAAATGAACATTTCCGCACTCAAGATTCATTCGATTCAACCGAAAACCTTTGACTTCCCCTTTCTTGAACAGTAAACTCAGGACAGTCATGGGATGCATGCAGTGGAGACCTTATTTTTAATAGAAAAATTGGATCGAAGGCTGTAGATTTTCTCCAATTTTGGCCTTTTGATCATCCTAGATCCTTAATGAATAGGTGATCTTTTTGGACTTGTCCCTTCTTGATCTTCTTCAAGAATTAACAACCATAGACACATCATTTCTTTACAAATCTCATAACTCAAATTGCAAAAAAAAATCTTATCTTAACAGAAAACTTGATAATCATTTTTACGATCGAAATCAACAATTTACCTAATAACAGAAGACTATGATTTCTATATACATACATGTAACTATCAGACTATCAGATTGTTGAAGCCTCTGCTCCCTGATTTTCCTCTCAATTCAAGCACTCATTGGCTTATAATTTGAATATAAGATCATTAAATCGCCAATTTTTGTGTTGGCACATGTTTTCGTTCAAATAATTGTAAAATTAAAGGTACTGTGTTCAATCGATTATCGTCATTCATGTCGTCGTTGCATAGCACGCATTGTTTGTCGTTGGGCATATTTGTTAACTTACATTATTCAAAACCCGGCATGCACGCACCACGCACCCTCCCTCACATACTATATTAATTTAGATTATACATAGGCATGCACGCACGCAGCACGCACGCTTCCATAATATATTAATTTATAATCAAAATAAATGGGAATATGAACCATCGAAATACTTATGGAGAATATGAAGTATTATTTTAAGGTGTGGAGTCATTATCGTTTTGTATTTTTTAACGGCTTTTGGTTAGATGTAGAGTCATGTAGAGTCATGTGGAGACATTGTCATTTTATATTTGACTAAGAGGTAATTGGGAGGAAGTTTGTTGAGAGACTTTGTAGTGAGAGATATACTTATAAACACTTTGGTTATAGTGATTGACTACCACCCGTAGATGTAAGGGAATTTTCTCTCTCCGAACCACGTAAATCTTTATGTCTCTTTGTTTAATTTCTATTTGTAGGTGTGTGAGTGCGATCGATTTTACTTCCGTTTCTACTACAACAATTGAGTATCAGTGCGATCGAATTCAGCACAATACCGTGGACTCTCGCTGGAGGAGGAATTGATGCTCATAAACTCAAACTCAGCAATTAGAAGGAGGCCTGGAGAGAGGAAACTTTATATGTACACCATTTTCTGTGCTCTAATTGGTGTTGCTTCTTTAGAACTATATGCCTGCAAGTTTGTTCTCTGCAGTTGAACTCCCAAATACAACCTCCAAGTCTCCTGTTACTTACAAAAACGTTCGATATCTACGTGTACTATCTGAATCAATAAGTTCAACATCACGTTGGAATCATGGGATGGGACAGTCATGCATTGAAATGTTAATAGAGTGAGAAGCTATTAATCATGGAGAGCATTTCTAAGAGAAATTATTAATCGTGGAACGTTTCTAGTAGAAGAGTAGTTAGTATGCTAGTGTTAATAATATTTAATCCTGAATTCTAGTTTACCATATATATTATATTTGATATCTTATTATTGGTAAATATCTAGATATTTATCTTTCATTATGACTGACATAATTATCATATTTGTCCTTTTATTTATTATAGACAAATATCTGGAATTTATCTCTATTACCCCTTATCATAATTATTATATTTGCTATTTTATTAAGACAAATATATTGTATCAATTTATTACTCTTTCTATATCTTTATAATTTATTTGATTTTCTAAATGATTATAAATAGAGAATTTTCATAGTATTTAGGGATGGTTTTAGTCCAACTCTTTATCATGTCCCTTCGTACCTAAAAAGGAATAATCAGACGCATATTTTCTTTTCGTTCATGCGAGTCACTCTTGATGTGTCAATAAGATCAGGTGCTTCTCCTCCTCTCTATCGTTGTAGCAACAAAGTTCTCCTCATGGACCTTAAGGACGATCAACGACCTCCTCAACTGATATTTCTTGAGGTCCCCAAACTACTCGATGGAGGTAACAATCTGCATGAATCTCGAGGGACAGCTCGAAGTAACTTCTTAACGACGGAGAACTCATCCACCTTATCGCCTAACGAATGAATGTTACTAACAATCGTCGTCAGCTTCATGGATAAGTCGTCTACTGACTTACCGTCATTCATGTGAATAGCCTTGAACTCACTCATCAAGATTTACACATTTGCTTCCTTGACATGTTCCACACCCACATGCATTTTTTGTAACGTCTCCCACACTGCCTTTGCTGAGCCCTTTGCCAACATGAGAAGGACGTCCTCTCGGACTGCTTGGTAGATAGCGGCAAGAGTCATTCTATTCTTATGCTCCTCAACGTCGTCACCAATCTCAATGACGTCTCACACGCCTTGTTCCTGTAAGTTAACACACATCTTTTATGGACCATGGTGCGTAGTTACTCTTCGTGAATAACGGATACTGGAGCGTTACACACTTCTCTCCTTTCCCGTCTTTATCATCATCATATCTCTTCTAACGACTTTGTATGGTGACGACATTTATTCAACATCTTAGCTCTAATACTAAATGTTGGATATGACCCACGATTAAAAAACACTCAAACAAATAAGTGAAACATAAAGAACAACTTAAGATGAGAGCTTTTTGGAACAAAAAAATGTTAAGCGTTGTGCTCTTCCATTCTCTTTATTGTTGTGAATAGAGAACCTCTAATGAGTATTTGTAGCAGGAAAAGCACTAACACGTTTAAAGTTTCTTCCTCAAGTTAGAAGTCAATAATAATCTTCCTAATTAAATCACTAGACTTTTGGGGAGAGAAAGAGCTTACATTTATGTGGTGTCTGGAGAGAGTATCGACGCAATGGGTGCTTGAATTGAGATGAAAACAAGGGAGTAGAGGTTTCAAGTGAAACATAATCGAATACCTAGAATTGGGAGGAGCATGGCGAAAGGAGAGATGGTGGCAACAAGGGTTTGTTGCAGTCGACATTGGGAAAGAGTCGGATCAATCAGAATCCGAAAATGGGAAGGGAATGTATTACGCATGGGATGGAAAGAACCATTCGATTAAAACAAAACCCTAAGATTGTTCTACCAGCTGTACGACCCTTGCCTTTGGTGACGCTACCACTGCAGCCCCTTTAAGCCAAAAGTCGTTTGCGCATACTTTTTGACGCTATTATCTGATGGTGTTGGAGTCTTGTGGTTGTTTCTAGAAAAAGAAAACTCCATTAATGGTCTCGTACCGCTGGTGAAACCCAAAAATTTTAGTATATAAATGTGAAACTCAATTATCCAAAATTGGCAGTGGGATTATATTATCATTAAGTTGTGGTATGGAAAGCATAAATTGTGTTTGTTTAGAGAGAGAAGATTGTGTTTATACGAAGGGTTTTGCCAAAAGTTATGGTCTAACCAATGAATATATGTCAAACACAAGGGAGAAAATTTTCCTTTAAAATTTTTGAGAACATATACGAAGTATGTCTTAAACTTGGGGAGAAAAAAAAAAAGAAAAGAAAAATGGAAGTATTTATTATGATCATTATTTTTATTCTTTAATATATGATGAAATGTGTCCCGACCCGATTTTTTCGAGGCTTCGAAACTCGAATGGTGACTAAAAGAATGAAAGCAAAAACAAAATAAAATAAAAGTAGAGTAGAATAAAAGATAAAAATACAATAATTTAAAATAAGAGAAGGAAGTCAACAACATCAACATTAAGACGATGTTTTAGATATTACAAACTCGAAATACAAATATAAAAGAAAATACAAAAGATTCCAAAAAAAAATGAACTGACACTCCAGAACGACCCCCTCTATGACCTCACAGCTCTCGAACGCTCCTCCACCTCGATCAGTAGCATTATGCACCTGAAAAGAAAAATGACAAGGGATGAGTATAAAAGTTATACTTAGTAAGCCACCTGTTTATAGGCTCTAATCGCGTTCTAGGCGTAACAAATTTTCATGAGCTTCTCTTTGGCTCTAGGACGTTTGGTTCTAGTCTTATCCCCTTTGAACTATTCTGGTCTCCGTCCCTTCATTTTAAACCCTGGGAGTTCTTTGTGTCGCACTGTGAATGACTGGTGTACCTTATGCATGGTTTATATGAGACTATATGGTGTCTTATCTAGGGGGTTAGCTGGCACCTCTCAGGTCCATAAAGTCACCCTCATTGGGGGCGCGACCCCTCCCTTATTCCATCCAGCTAATGGGTTGTACGGCGTGGTCTCTCGTTTCCCATGCGGAAACGACTAGCATTAGTCGAGTTTTGACCAGAAACCTCTAGTCTCCCACGAAACTGTTGACACCATTCACACAACACACGGCCTAAGGGCAACTCTTAAGGTGGTTCGTAAGCCTGGTGGTCTGTTAGGCTCCTCGGAAAGACTCTTAAGGTGGTTCGTAAGCCTGGTGGTCTGTTAGGCTCCTCGGAAAGACTCTTAAGGTGGTTCGTAAGCCTGGTGGTCTGTTAGGCTCCTCGGAAAGATTATGTCTAAATTTAGTAACGAGTTATCCCAACCTTAAATCCTTAGTCTTAACATAATTTCTGGTTCGACTATATACATGAAAAGTGCACAACATTCATCTAGAGTCTTCAAATATCATTTCATGAAAAATAAACATACATGCTGAACGGGGGGATAACATTCATCAAACACTCGGAGCGCAGATCACAATTGGCTGGAATGAACTTCAAACGAAGAAGACCCATTTGAGCCCGCCGTCGAAGCGATACTTGGCAGATCGGCATCACAATCAGCTTGCGATGCCGGGGGGATAACATTCATCAAACACTCGGAGCGCAGATCACAATTGGCTGGAATGAACTTCAACTGTGGTTTTTCGATGCCGTCGAAGAAGACCCATTTGAGCCCGCCGTCGAAGCGATACTTGGCCACCAGATCATCAGCGTGATCGGCATCTGTTTTGAAGACCCATTTGAGCCCCTATATGGCATCAGCTTGCGATGCTCGCCTGCCTTGCGCTGATGTCACAATTGGCTGGAATGAACTTCAACTGTGGTTTTTCGATGCCGTCGAAGAAGACCCATTTGAGCCCGCCGTCGAAGCGATACTTGGCCACCAGATCATCAGCGTGATCGGCATCTGTTTTGAAGACCCATTTGAGCCCCTATATGGCATCAGCTTGCGATGCTCGCCTGCCTTGCGCTGATGAACAGGATGGTGCCTCGCCCCCCCAAGTCGAGCTCGGAGAACGCAGATCTAGCCCGACATATTGTTGTCCCTGTGTCGAGGACCCATCATAGACCCCACAATGTGTGTATTTTTGCACTTTGCATTTTCTTCTACTTGAACCTAAGATCTATGTGTTATTAGGTCAACACTCTAACCACTTAAGCTATTCAACTTGATTGTTGATAAAGTTGGCTCCTCCGAAATGATATACCACCGATGGATTAGACCAGGCTCTAATACCACGCAATTGGGAGAAGACGTTGATGAAAAAACGGCGAAGAAAAATTTCTTTGACGAAAAAAATAACATAAAGTAAAAGGAGAGAGAGATTTGGTGAAGTCGATTGGTTTTTTATTTGATTCAGTTTAAAAATGGAAAGGAGTGGAAAACTAAATTAAAGGGCTCCCACTCCACGTCGACTTTCCACCTACTCTAATTGGGTGGATTATTGCGTGGATTAAACACAGTTACCTCAAACCTAGGAATGAATTTCAACTAGAGATTTACCTAACACTCATTTCTTCTCTCTTACTCTTATTTTTCTTTTTTAGATATTCTTCCAAGGTTCTCCTTGGACAGGTATAGTGGTTTGAGGGGGCAAAAGGCGTGTTTGCCCATCTATTACTTTTGACTTTTTTTTATTTTTTTTAATTTGATATATATAGTGTTACAAAATCAGATTTGATTTACTTTCTCCAAATAAGTTTATGAAAAGGAATGTGTTTATTAGAACTATGGTTAGAGAATACATTTTGAAATCTCTAAGGGGTTTAATTACATCTAAAATTTGCAGTAATAAAATGGTTGGATTTTGTGAGAGATTAGTGTTAGTATTTTAAATGAATTGAAGTATTTGTAAAACTATGTGATAATTTTCATATTTGTAAAATTGTACATCAAATGAGGTATAGAGATTTGAAAGTTGTGCAGTTGTTAACCATCGGCCATCATCAAAGGGCAATAGAAAACTCCACAATGTCGGCATCCACTAAATATATTAATTATTTGAGGACGACCCCGATGCTAAATCTTGATTCATTTTCAAAATAACACAAAACCCTCACATGTAAATATATAACCACTGTCTCCGAATGACCATTCAGTTCTCCTCTTGGCTTGTTTATGAGAAAAATGGAAGTTGAAGAAGATGATGGAAGAAGTGAAAGGCATGGGCGAGAAGCAAGAAACCAAGGTGAATTACTACGACACCAAATTACACACCATCATTGTCGCTTATTTCGTTTGGGAACGTGTGTTCTTCTTCGGTATCTCCAACAAAACGTTTCCTTCCACCATTTCTACCCTCAGCTGCAATGGAAACTGGTGGGTTATTCTTGCTTTGAGTTGTTCATGCAGCTTCGTTTACGTGCTGCTTTTTTTCGACGCTGCCCTCATGCTCTATCGCGAGGAAAATCAACTCCATCTCATTCTCCAAAAACATGCTCAACTTTACCGACAACTCTTGTCAAACAAAGAAGAACAAGTTGACACCAGAGCTTCTTTAATGGACGCCGGAGATCAGTCAACCCATAGACTCTCACTGGAACAGGAATTGATGCTCATAAACTCAACCTCACCAACGCCTGCAAGTCTGTGCTCTGCCCTTGAACTCCCCAATACAACCTCTATGTCTCTTGTGACTTGCATAAAAGTTTGATATTATGTTGTGGTATATGTGCCATCCATATGTTTGGCTTGTTCAAGGTCGAATATTAAGCTATCATGTTGAAATCATGTTCAAGGTTGAGTATTAAGGATCATGTTGAAATCATGAGAGGTGATGGTCATATATTGAAAGGTTAATAAAACAATTAAAAATAATACATGTTATATTTGTGTTATATTTTACATGTATTGATTGACACATAATTTAATCATTACATAATGAGTTTTAGTATCTATAATAAGAAATTTAAACTTAATGAAGAAATGTTTATTTGATAATTTAATTTAAGCTAAATTAATAAAAATATTAGATCTAAAAAATACTCTTAAATTTTTAAAAGTTTTAATAATAATTTTCAAATTTTAAAAAAAAAATATTTTTAAACTTTTAAGACGGTTTCAAAAATGTCCTCAAATTTTAAAAAGTTTCATTACTATCATTCAATTAAAAAAAAAAATTTAAATACTCTTATCATTAGTACTATATTAAAAAAATTCTTACTATCAATATCGGAATAAAAAACGTTTATTGACATCTCATAACTTTTCTCCAAACTTTTTAATGTTAATTTTGAAAGTTAATGAATATCTTTAAAACACGTATTAATGGAAATAGTATTTTAAAAAAAATTTAAAAAGTTGATATTTTTGAAATTTTAAAAAAAAGTTTTAGTGTATTAATTAAAGTTTTAAAAATAGTTTTGAAAGTTAAAAGTACTTTTTAAATTCTTTAAAAGTTCAAATGTATTTTTGAAACAAAATATTAACGGTTTTCATACAAAATTAATAGTAAATGTATTTTTGAACTTTTATCAAAGTTTAAAAATTTTGAAAGTTCAATAATATTTTTTTAGACAGAGTAGAAAGTTCATGCAAATCAAATGACAACTCTACAAATAAGAATTTATATCTCATTTAAAATTAAGATCGAATCACATATGATTATTTTATAAAATATTAATGTTCTCAATTAACAGGACTAACAAACAATTTTGGTGAGCCTCACCTCTCTGACTTTGTATAAAGTACAATAAAAATATCTCACAATATCCACCACTACTGTACTAATTTATTCACAATTGTTAAATGATACTTATTAAAAAAATATCCTTACAATTGAAAACTTTTTTCTTTTAAAATATTTTTTAACTTTTCGTTTTAAAAATATTAATAGAATTTTCGTGTTTTCACTTGATGTAGTGTAGAGCTTGTGTGTGATATCAATTCAAGTGGTAGCCAATTCGACTTCAATTGATTTTTTTCTATTGAATCGTGAAATTGGTTGCGTTCATGAAGATAAATATGGCAAATCATATAAGTCGATACTGTTTACCGATAAACTTAACTTACAAATCGTCACGGCTGATATAAATTAATTTTTGCAAACAAAATATTTACCATGAAAAATATATTTAAATCTCATAATTTACAAATGTTCACAATCGAATAAAGTAGCAAAAAAAATAAAAGAAAACATATATTATTTATGTAACATTTATTATTTATGTAATATACAGACAGACTCAGCTACAGGTCGTTAATCAATGATATAGAAATAAGAAAAATGCGTAAAATTTAAAACATTTAAAACACGTGCCCGCACTTTGAAATTTGATTAGAATAGGAATAAAAATTTTCTTTTTATTATTCATGTTGTTTAAGTTGAGTTAAGATTTATTATTATTATATAATCTCGAGAATAAGGTCGGTTAAGGAGAACCCTCTTGCATTCCCGCTGTTTTTGTTTGACTGCCGCTTAGAGATGTAGTCGTAGATAGTGAGTCGCTTAAAATAAATTAGAAAAGAAGATCCAAACAAAAAAATAAATAAATATTAGATTTTTTCTATAAATTTTATAAAAGTCAAATGAAAAAAAGGATTACACAAGTCTAAACATATTCAAATAACTAAATTCTACTGATCTTGGTAGGTATTAAGAAACCTCCAATAATCATTCATTAAACTCGTTGTTTTCAATAATAGAGGAGAGTAAGTATTGCTCTGTCAATGGGTCAATTTTATAATATCATATTTCTTTATTCTTTATATGAACAATCATATCTCACATTCACCTTCAAAAACGCCCTATTCAAACATAAATGCTATATTATTTCATCCCACCCACCATTGGCCTCAACATCCTCCCCTCCTAATTTTTGTTTATTTTACTTTATCTTTTAGAAATTTCAATGACACCATCATCCTACGTCATTGCAAACAGTCATATAATATAACTCATACCATTTCTAGTTTATCTGGTAATGAGGTCATTTATTTGGTTGGTTTTAGTAGGAATTCTCCCTAATTATTAACATAACCTCTCTAATTGGTTGGTCTTGATGAAGGTAAAACGGTCGCGAAACGGCCTGTAATAGATATTATTGAAAGACCATCAACATCTTTCAAAAGTATCTATTGGCGTTGACAACAGAAAGTGAAGAAGAAACCAATCGGTCAAGAGAAAAATGAACGGACAAACATAGCCAAGAAGAAACCATATGCTACTACAATAAGTGAAGAGCAACCTACAAGATGGCGTGTTTCATCATACTTGTAATCTCAACCTAGGCCTAGAGAAAGGCCACCAGAGTGTAAGAAAAATGGGACATCAAACATGTCCTCTCAACCAAAGAAGGCTAGAGGCATGTCTAAAAAGAAGGTTGAAAGACAAAGGAATACCCTACAAGATGAAGAAGTCCCTGCACATAAGAGAGAAGCGGAAGAAATTGCATGCTGTGTAATTAAAACTTCTTGTGATGAATATCGAGTTGATCAAGGACCCAGTAACGTTTACACTACATAGCAACATGCAAATATTCTCACCAAGACCCTAACAAGGGTTAAGCTTTGTAGACATGCAGGAGTTGTTCGAAGTGAAAAATCTCAAGCAAAGTCAAGCTTATGGGAAAGAATGTGAGTCAATAAGTTTGACTGGGTAAAAAAATAGTTAGTAAACTGAAACCATATATATACCCATTAGGCAGTGCTTTCAAAATGTACTTTATTCATTCTCTGTATTCTCTTTTGTGTACATACCTGTAGTCATCAATAAAACCTTTAGCCAATATTTCTCCTTGAATTTTATCTCTCATATTCTTTGTGTTCATCTTGATCGAGTGTGTGCATTGTTGTGCGAGAGTCACCACGATCTGTGAAGATGGAAAGTTCAAAGATTGGAATTGAGAAGTTTGATGGATTCGATTTCGATTTTTGAAAGATGCAGATTAAAGATTATCTATACCAGAAAGATCTTCACGAACCTCTGTTGGGAGTGAAGCTGCATACCATGACCACGAAGCAGTGGAAGCTCAAGGATCGTCAGGCCTTAGGGTTGATCCGGTTGACGCTGTCCAGAAACGTGGAATTCAATATCATCAAGGAGAAGACGATTCAGACCTATTGAAGGTGTTGTCGAATATGTACGAAAAATCGTCGGCTATGAACAAGGTGTATTTGATGTGGAGGCTGTTCAATCTACAAATGTCTGAAGGTGGATCAGTTGCAGATCATATAAATGAGTTCAACATGATTGTAAGTCAATTGAGCTCGATGGAAATTATTTTCGAAGATGAAATTAAAGCATTGATTTTGATGTCATCTTTACCCAAGTCATGAGATACTGTTGTTGTCGCGATCAGCAGTTCTTGAGGATCGGAGAAACTGAAGTTTGATGAAATCCGAGATGTAGTTCTCAGCGAAAGTATTCGCAAACGAGAAAGTGGGAATTAACTTGTTGGTGCTCTCACTGCTGACCAAACGGGAAGAAGTAAATCGAAGGGTCCAAACAATGGGCGATCAAAATCTCCAAACAAACCAAAAGTAAAGTATTGGAGTTGTGGAGAAAAATGTCACTTTAAAAAAAATGTACAAGACCAAAGAGAAAACAGAATCACAAATCAGAGGATAAAGATGATTCTATCAATTCAACAGAAGACATTGGGGATGCTCTAATCCTCAGTGTGGACAGTTCGACTGAATCCTAGGTTTTGGATTCAGGTGCATATTTTCATTCGTCTCCAAATAAAAAGCTTTTTTGAAATTTCAAGTCTGGAAATTTCGAGGTGTATCTTGCCGACAACGACTATCAAAGAATTGCGTTATGAGCAAACAGAAACGAGTTAGCTTTACAAAGACTATCAAAGAATTGAAGAAAGGTTCCGGGATAACGAAGCAAGTGGGAGTTGAGGTTGAGTTGCAGAACAATTCACAGGGTGATGTTATTGTAGATACTCAAGAAACTTCTGAGACTGTTGCTGAAGAACCAAAAGCGGAGCAAGTGACACCTGAGCAGGTGTTAAGAAGATCATCCCGGACTATCAGAGTACTAGATAGGTATTCACCTTCATTACACTATCTATTGTTGACTGATGAAGGGGAACCAGAGCCCTTTGATGAGATCCTACAGTTGGAGGATGCAACCAAGTGGGAGCAAGTCATGGATGACAGGATGTCTAGGCTTCAGAAATGCGGTGCTCTTTCATCTACTGAGGCTAAGTACGTGGCAATAGCTAAAGCAGGAAAGGAGATGATATAGATGACAGAATATCTAGAAGAATTAGGCAAAAAGCAGCGCAAGAAGATTCTTTAGGTAGATAGTTAGAGTGCCATACAGTTGGTTTGGAATCTGGTCTATCATTCAAAGACAAAACACAGAAGATGATACCATTTCACTTGGAGGTTAGTGGAAGATGGTGATGTGTTTGGAGAAGATAGAGGGTGCAAAAAATCCAGCAAACATGTTGACAAAATGTGTTGATGTTGGAACATTGAGGTTGTGCAAAACCTCAATTGGTATGGTGCAGATTGAGAATGAAATTCTTGGTTGACTGGATCCGTATACAAGTGGAAGATTGTTGGCATATGGAGCCTGATACCTATTTATAGTAAAGATGTGGGAGAGATATATATGGTAGATATTTCGTAAAGATCTGGTAGAGATATATATGATATATTTCTACTAGATCTTTACTAAATATCTAGTATATATATCTCTACCACATCTTTACTATAAATAGACATTTTTTAACTTTTTCTACTACTTAGTTGTTCCAGCGTTCCATTGAGTCTTCTGACTCCACTCCTACGACATTCACAGCCACTAATCGTGGTCGCACCCATGGAAGTCACGCTGCTTCTTTTAGCAACCAACGAGGTTGTTCTCATTCCCACAAAAACTCTTCCAACCGAGGACAAACCCACTCAGGTCAGGGTTGTCGACCACCTCGCTGCCTAATATGCCGTACGGAGGGCCATTATGCTGACCGCTGCAACCAACGGTACGTTCGGCCTGATTCTGCTCATCCTCACCTTGTTAAAGCCTTCAACACGTCTTGTTCTATTGCTGGACCCGAGACTTCAACACGACCCCCTCTATGACCGCATAACTCTCGAACGCTCCTCCACCTCAACCGGTAGTTTGCAAACACTTGAAAAAATAGGAAAATAGGGATGAGTATAAAAATTATACTCAGTAAGCCACCTACTTGTAGGCTCTCATCGCATTCTAGGCTTAACAGATTCCCACGAATTTTTCTTTGGCTCTAAGACGTCTGGTTCTGTTCTTGTCCCCTTGGGGCTATTAGGGCTCTCCGTCCTTTCATTTATACCCTAAGAGTTCCCTTATGTCGACTTGTGTATGACTGGTGTCCTACGAGTAGCTACCCCGGCATGACTAACTGAGACTACTTATCTTACCTAGGAAGTGAGCTGCAACCCCCTAGGACCTCACCACGCGCTCCCACACGCCTAGACGAAGTCTATTCGCAGGTCTCATGCGCACGTACTCCAGACTTTTCTGCTAGTGGTGGACTTTTGTTACATGAACCGAGTGTTCAAGGATTGTTTAGACACATTCGTTATTGTGTTCATAGATGACATCCTAGTCTACTCGAAAATGGACCAATTATACCAAGAGCACCTCTGAAAAGCGTTGTTATACCAATATTTTCTGGCCTCAATTAAGTTTAAAATGATTCTAGGATGACAAGTGTACTCGAATTTAGGGAAATGCCGGCTAAGGCCAACCAAGTAACTGACCTTACTATCAGATAGGTTGGACAACTTGTTTGATGTATGACACGTGCCTAGTGATGTTTTATGCTTTATATGTGTCATTTATGCTTTATATTTATGATAATGTAGGTGTCATTTGTGCGTGAATGAGTTATATGATGATTTATGACAACATTTATGATATGAAATTCCTTAATATGTCATGCTACATTATATCCTAAGACACAACTCTGGTTATGATGATGATATAGGGTTGTGTCACAAAGATGTTTTAAAGATGAGAAAATATAGGGATGTACATGACGTATGATGACGTGAATGAGTTATATGATGATGCCATATGATATTATACGATGTTTTGTGATGTTGTTATATGATGATGATGCATGACAACATGGCAATGTAAGATGTAAAATTATGAAATTCCTTAATATGATGTTACTTTCATATTAAGACAAAATGCATGTTTTAAATGTTCTGCTACATTATGACGATGATTTTCCTAAGACACAACTCTGGTTAATGTTAATGATGATGAATGTAAGAAGACCAATGCACATATATTACTTAAATTGATATAGGAATGTGAGTAGATTTAACATTTTATTTTTCCACTTCCAAACTTCTGAAGACCAAATTGGACCCGGTAGAAGCGTCAACAAGAAATCTGCCCTAAAATCCTCGTTTAAAAAAATTAAATTAAATAAGGAAGCGGAAATGATGAATGGAAGATTTGTGTTTAATCCCGCCTGGGTTTCTTAAAATCGCCGAATCGACGACGATTTCAATCGAACCAAGTGAAACCCCGTTGCATTCATACACCTTCTGTGCTCACTCAGCTTGTTATCGCTTTTTGTCGCCGTCGTCGTTATTCTTCCCACTCCCTTTCTCCCTCACAAGGAGCTGAAGACAAGGGCCGAGCAGCTGGTAGAACGCTCTTAGGGTTGGTTTTTTTTATCAAATTGCTCTGTTCCATTCCATGCGTAATCGATTCCCTTCCTATTTCCGGATTCTGACTGATCCGGCGCTTTCCCAATGTCAACTGCAACAAACCCTTGTTGCCACTCTCTCTTCTTCCGCCATGCTCCTCCCAATTCTAGGTTTTCGATTAGGGTTCATTTGAAGCCTCTGCTCCCTCGTTTTCCTCTCAATTCAAGCACCCATTGCGCCAGTACTCTCTCCCGACGCCGCAGAAATGTAAGCTCTCTCTCTCTCTCTCTCTCTCTCTGTCTATGGCTTCTGTAATGCTGCTGAGGAATTATGAGTTCTGAAAAAAGGGGTTTTCGTTTTTTTTCACTGGCTGTAGTGTAGAGTTTGTGTTGTTTGTTGCCTTGGATAAGAAATGATGTATGATTATTGGACGTCTTACATTTTTCTTGATTTTGAAGTATTTTCGTGAACTTCTCTCTGCTGTATTAATTCAAGTGGTAGCTCACAGCTCAGTTCGAATTGGTTCTTTTCCATTGAATCGTGAGATTGGTTTAGTAGAATTTTCACAGGAGGGTTATTCCCTCTTCTTTGTTGAATTGTTTTTCTTTGAAGAAATGGGAGATTGTGTGCTTTCGGCGTGAAGAGTCGTCGCAGGAACATTTCGAGTCCAAGTCTGTGGAAGATAAATTGGCAGAAGATCTGGTGCCAACTCCTGAAATCAATCAACCGAGTGATCCGAGAAAAGAATGGGTGTCGAGTTTATACAAGGTAAATGTATTTTCACATCATTTGAATGACTTTATACTCTTCAATTTTAAAGGCAAGCTATAACCATGTTCTCCTAAGCGGTAGCGATGTATCCTGTTTACGTGAATCATTGAATGGAATATATATACTAATGTATGTATGATTTTAGTAGGAAATGTGAAACTTTGAGGAAATAATATTGGACGAAGTAAATAAGACTACTGTGGCACCCAAAGTAGTAAATCAGGGGTTGAATGTACTTGTTCTTTTGAAGTTCGCAAATATATATTTATTTAACTGCTTTGGTCTCTTTGGGAACTTCTGATTATATGTATGTAATAATCAGTGCAGTTGACTGAATAACATGGCCGAGAAAACAGGTTGATGTGTGTGTTCGATATGGGTCCTTTGAGATTTTTTCTCTGATCTATTTTAATTTGGTAAAATTTTGTTATTTCTAGATTTTCTTTAGCAGTTTAGTGAAGATGTTCTATTTTACTTTGCTTCATGTTCAAAGGCAGCAACTTTCTTTTTGATTCTCTATAGTATAGTGTTAAAAAAGGTGATCTTGGTGTGGGGGTTGGAGGTTTGCTCGAACAATTGTCTCTGACAACTTGTAACAGCCCAAGCCCACCGCTAACAGATATTGTCTTCTTTGAGCTTTCCCTTTTGGCTTCCCCTCAAGGTTTTAAAACGCGTCTGCTAGGAAGAGGTTTCCACACCCTTATAAAAAATGCTTCGTTCCCCTCCACTCAATGTGGGATCTCACACAACTTCACTTGATTGTGCGTAGTATTTTGTAGATTTCATAATTATTATCCTTGGTTGAATGATTCCCGGGTTTCCTCCATCTTCTAAATTGATTGATTTTGATTGTAGTGACTTTTTTTTGTTTCTTTGTTAGAAAAATGTTTTGATAACTTTGGCATTGTCATTATTATAAAAATGTAGAGCTGTGGCAATGGCCAATGGCTGCGTGTGGTATTCTACCCTCCGAGCCCTTGTCTATGGCAAATGCCTCTAGAAAAAGGCAATTATTGTGGTTGCATTTGTGTTCATGAAAATAATTCTATGACGATTCGCATAAGTGGCATGTGGACAAACACTCTTTTCCTTTTTATTCTTTATTTTGCTCATTTCAAATTACCGACTAACATCGATATGTTTTGTTACAAGCTATCAGAATTACAAGGCCCAAAAGAATTTGCACAATCTTGTTTGCTTGCCTTTTCTTGTGATTTTTCCCATTTGAGTAAAGTAAGCATCAAACAATTCTTCCAGGCTCTTAATTCAAGAAGACATCTCTCTCTTTCTTTTACCTTTCAATTTACCAAGCTGTCATCAATATTTTACAATCTATCAGAATATTAGGTACCAAAGTAGTAGCATATCAGTTATCGTTTATTCTGTTAAATGATATCATACTGCCTATTATTTATTAGAATAATTTGTTACTATCATTTGTTACTTGGCACCTTAAGAAGTACAATTTTACCAAACTATCATTGATATGTTGGCACCTATCAGAAAAATAGGGAACAAACAATCTTTTATGAACTTTTTAGCCTTGGTCGTTTCTACTTCTTTATACTGGTGTAAATTTCAACATCCTTTTAATGATTACAGCCATGCTACTCTAATTTCGAGGTCGAGATAATTTTTGTTATCCACCTTTGGTATCTTGGGTATTTCTCGTCTTTTGTATGCTTCATTTATCAATGAAATTCAATTTACTTCTTCAAACATGGAATATGTACGAAATAATTTGCTTAGCACTTATCTTGTGATTATCCCATTAGAGTGACATCGAACAACAAACGAAAACTTATCTTTGATTGTTGTTGCCCAATTACCTCTTCTATTTCGTAGCGACCCCTTCTTCTTACCTTAAGCCTTGAACTAAAAAATCCACAGCCAGATTTGTTTTACCAGCCCCTTTGTTGTTCTTAGGAGCCATGAGAGTATACATTTTTCAATTTTCCTAATTGTTGCCGTCCTGTTGAAACTTTGGCTTGTGGGTGTTCTTCTTAGTTGTTGCTGTTGTGAATGACCGATCCTGCTGTTTTCTCCTCTCGAAAATTAGTAAGAGTGAAAGGTTTCTGATGGACTGTACGCTGTCGGTGTCCATGTTGGGATTTATTCACTTTATACTGTACTAAATCATTGTTGTGCCTCTCGTTTAACATTTTTTTTGTAAAACCTCCTTTTTCCTTTGCGAATTATTCTAGTTGATTAGTTTTCTATCTTTTTAATTTAGCGACTTCCACCATGTGAACAAGAACTGACTGGCTTTAATAATTTATTTTTACCCCAGGCCCTTGAATCAATATTTGTTACAAAGCCTTGGGTGGTTCCATGGACAGCGAAAACCATCGTTCAGGTGATGCCTCGTTTTCTGCTTTTGTAAACCCCCCCCCCCCCCCAAGGAGAGAGAGAGTTGAGCAGCTGAAAATTGCACAGTGATATACGTCGATATGCCTGTTTTTAGTATTAACATGGAACGTCAAGATTGTGTTGATATGACATTTGTCATGTATACTTGTTGCCGAAGTGAGCCCTGCAGGAAGTTGATATTAGGATTAGCAAGTCATGTGGAATTAAGAAATCAAAATGAATTAAAGAAGTTGAACTTTCTGATGATGTAGGTTATGCTTCTCTGGGTTGCATCATTTTGGGTAATAGGGTCATGGATAATTCCTATAATAGCCCATACAGCAGGATACAGAAAGGAATTCATGACGTACAGAGGGCAAGCCTTGTACAGCCTTCTTACAGATGTGGTCGAAGGGCTTACCGGGATGGCGATTCTGCATCGCTGCCTCTCAAGATTCCATCCCCTTCCACAAGGCTGGTTCAATTTCCGCTTTGAAGGGAAGTGGCAATTCGACGTTGGCTTAGGCTGCCTTATGTTTCCACTCGTAAACCGTCTTTCACAGGTGAATCTAAACTTGTTGCCCATTCTTCCCTCAGCTCCAGTTACCGTCTCAAGCGTCGAGCAATCAATCATTGCTAGGGACCCAGTGGCAATGGCACTCTACGCAGTGGTCGTGTCTGTCTGTGCCCCCATTTGGGAGGAGATCGTGTTCCGAGGGTTCCTTCTACCATCGCTGACGAAATATATGCCGGTATGGTGCTCTATTTTGGTGAGTTCTATAGCCTTTGCTCTGGTACATTTCAATATGCAGAGGATGCTACCTCTGATACTGCTTGGGGTGGTGATGGGTACCGTGTATGCAAGGACTAGGAACCTTCTACCATCGATGTTGTTGCATAGCCTTTGGAATGCCTTTGTATTCTTAGATCTTATGAAGTAAATGTTGGTCATTAGACTGTAAATTTTGATTTCATAAAAGTTTATATTATGCCTGGCATGGGCAAAATGAAACTTCCATCTCCATGGGTTATTGTGAAATTTTGTTTCACTAGAATCTTAATGCACACTGTTAGTTCACAAAATTTATAGAAATTTCAACATTAGAAAGTGAAGGATAATCTGAGTGATATAAACTTTAGGTTATGAAACATATATTTAGTTTGTTGGTCCCCTAATTTATAAAATTGTAGAACAAGGTTTGTTTAGGATAAATATGCATTAATTTGTTATTATTTGATAAATATTCAAAGTTATTTGTAAATTTTGACCTTTTATTCTGATCCTTTAAAACAATTCATGCTGAATTCTACATAACTCCTGGAATTTTATAGTATGTTTCAAATGTATCATTTTAGGCTTTTTATATTATTATTTTTTATTTCTTCTTCAATTGAGGTGAAAATATGATGTATATTTTATATGTTTTTGGACCTAATGCATTGATCAATCAGAAGATTTATCAATGAGAAGGTTGTGATAAAGGTTAGTGAATCGAAGGTTGTGGTAAAGGTTAGTGAATCGGGTAATCGTCCATTGATAATCATTTTAAGGTAAGAATGTAGATTCAAATTTTTATACGGCAAGCGATAATCATTTTAAGGTAGAAATGTGGATGCAAATTTTTATGGTCAATTTTTATATGGCAAGTGATTGCTAAAAATGATTTTAAGTGAAAAATTACACTCTTTTGCATAATTAATCACCAAAGTTCTTCGATTTCGTTTGATTAACCACATGATGGTTTGTATTGTTCACCTAAACAAGAAAGTTTCATAAATGTTCCTCCTTTTTTTAAAACGAATTTCAAGTTAAGGCAAGAATGTGATACAGGAGCAAGGTAAAGAAGCTAGTCATGGGACACCTCGAGAGATTTAACTTAACGCTTTCATTTGAGTTAGTTTCTTTGATGTGACCCGGGAGATTGAAGCATGATGTTTCTCAATTATATGTATAACTTTTAAATTGTATGTTTTTTTCAAATGAGTACCCAAGCGTAGTTTTACACCGCATCTTTTCATTTATTTTAAACTACACAATTGTTATGTTTTTAGCTACCATTAATCATATTCTATGAAATAAGTTGGATTAATATTAGTATCGATACAGTAAAATAATTCTATTATATCTAATAATTTTGTTTTAGGTTAGAATTGAGAAATTCTATAACTTGAATTTTTAGTAGCAGACAGAATATCGTCTCCCAATTAAAAAATTAAAAGAAACTTAAAAAAATAAAATGTAACTCGTAACAAAATAGTAATATAGCAATGTAACATTTCAATATCAATTTCTAATCTCTCAAATCTATCCAGAGTCTGTGAAGATGAATGAGCCTTTTTTATACATATTTTAGACACCTACTATCGTTTTAAAGGGCGAAAAGTCAATGAATTGATTCTTATCCAAATAGACTTATCGACAACTTCTAGAACGAGTCAAAACGCTAAAGCATGTCGATTTTTATTCTTCTTAATTAAACTTCTTATCTCGATCTCGTGTTCATTCTAAAGTATCTTCATCATCTTCTTCCAAGCAACACTATTCATTGTCAACCTCATAAGAGAAAAAAGTAAGAAAAGTTGGGAAATAAAAACTATATCATATCTTCTTCCTCCATAGCAAATAATAGTTCATAGAATTGAGCTCTCAGCTATGTCAGCCATGGAAGCTTCTTCTCAGCCCCTATCCATTGAAAGCTTCTCATACAGCTGGTTAGTGAATATCAGATCATCCTTTGAAAGCCGTCGCAATTCCCTCACAACCTCTCTCGAGGAAGCTTCCTTCATTGAGATGGATCCTACAATGCCACCCTCCAAGAGATTCTACTTCACTTCCTCTCGTCCTTCTCACGACTTCGCCTTCCCCGCACTCTCTCGGTCGCCATCGCTCCCTCTCGTTCACGCCGACCAGCTCATCTCCAATGGCTATCTCGTCCCAGCTGTATGCATTTCTCTCTCCTATTCCAATTCTTAACTGTCTCTAGTGTGTCTAAATTCAAGTTGCAGGCGTACGACGGCGCGTTGGGTATCATTGCTTCACCCGCCGTTGAGCTCACGGTCAAGCCACTGGGGAAATCGGAGTCATCGTGTTCGTTGAGGAAGTCGTGCCGGAGATTATCAAGGCAGATTTTTGAGAAGTACTTGAGCTTTTTTAGGCCAATTTTCAGAAGGGTTCAAAGGGTAGAAGGGAATGGGAATAGTAAAATTACAAGAGAAGCTCATCAGTATTGTGATGAATGGAGAAGATCTTCTT
This sequence comes from Cucurbita ficifolia, assembly GCA_033971965.1. Taxonomy (NCBI): domain Eukaryota; kingdom Viridiplantae; phylum Streptophyta; class Magnoliopsida; order Cucurbitales; family Cucurbitaceae; genus Cucurbita; species Cucurbita ficifolia. Next base: position 6,676,326 of record CM066976.1, read on the forward strand.
GTGATTCTGAGAGCTCAATTTATGATGCAGTTCTTCACTGCAAAAGGTCCATAGGTGAGTGTCAATTTTGTCATTTTTTTTAATTGATACGAGATCGAATAGGTAAAATTAAAAGTACAAATTACGAGGGTTTATGTTCTCATTGTCTTTTAAACTAATCGATATGAATATTCGAAGTCAAAATTTTGCATAAATAATAAGATATAAGTGGGATAATGAAACAAAATGATGATAAAAATCACTTTAAAACATAACAGTATATTGATTTTGAATGAGTAAATACATGTTTGAGAGTGATTTTGAGCACGAAAAATGTGATTTTAACGATTTCGAAACGATTTTCAAACATGTTCTTACAAAGATCGAAACAATTTATGGATTGGGAACTCTAACAAAGTGTTTATTGTTCAGGGAAATGAAGAGGGGGAAGGAAGAAGAAGATGATGATGATGATGAACATAGGGTATGGGGGCAGTACAGTTGTTGTTTGTCTGTATTGTTTGTGTGATTTGTGGGATGGAAAATGCAATAGTGTTTTGACTTTGTGAATAAAGAAGAATATGTTTGTGGAAATTGTGGGGTTTGATGGGAGAGGAAAAGGCATCATATTAAATTTTTGTTGTCTTTATTCCATGTGGAACACAAACCACTAAATTTCTTTTTATTATTTATTTTTTGAGGTGAGCTCATACCCACTCTTTTGCTATTTCAAAGTGTTCTTTCATATCTATATATATATATATGTATATATATATATATTCAATCAAATATGGGTTTGGATTACTTAAACATTCCATGATAATCTCTATCTTGGCTCCTAAGGTTTGGGTAGTTTTTGGATTTGGTTCTTGATGTTTAAAAGTTGTAATTATTTTAATTATACTCTCACGGTTATAAGATATTAAAATTGACATGAGATGAGACAAGTGATTTTAAATATTTCTAATAGAGTGAAGCGCCTCCGCATAGGTTGAAACGAATTTCGAGGGTTGAAGTCAAACCAATTCAGAAATAAGATAGAACATGGACTAAGGTCAACCATGAAGGTGGCTCTATTATTATCGGTTTAGTTGGAAGAATTGTTTTGTGTATAATAACAAACGCTCAGTGGCCCTGCACGTGTCATATGTGTGATATATTTGATATTTTTCATGATATGATATGTTTCGTTATATAATATGCCAAGTAACATTAGAGTATAAATAAAATGTCATATTATGACATGATATGCTACAAAATACCCTGATATAATGTGATATCATTGTGATGAGTCATGATATGTTATGACATGCTTTGGTATGTTCATGTGCATCAGAATACTTATCCTTTATGATAAGGCGTACACTATGAAATATAAACAATATTTTGAGCTATCCCCGCTATTTATTAAAGTAAAAATGCATAAGTAGTAGAGTTAAACCCTCCTGAAAATGCTCACTATTAGTATTATTAGAGTTAAACCCTCCTGAAAATGCTCACTATTAGTATTATTAGATAAAATAATTTTAAGTTAAGCCTCTAGAATACCATTGTGGTGAACGTGGATCGAACACGTGACCTTCAGATCTTCAATCTAACACTCTCCCAACTGAGCTATCCCCACTATTTTATAGCATGAAAATGCTCACTATTATTAGATAAAATATTCCAATTAAGCCTCTCGATACCATTGGCCAAACCTTCCTGTAAGCTCTTGGGAAAGATCACCCTGTTATCCTAAAGTAACTTTTATCCGTTGAGCGATGGCCCGATCACTAAGGTCGACTTTCTTCCCTACTCGATGAGTGGGTCTGCTCCCCTTCTGTCT